>JAQHUG010000609.1:213431-228145 GCA_028555095.1 Dicrostonyx torquatus
GAGGCTGGGAGAGCACTGGGAGAGGCTGGGGGAGGCTGGAAGAACACTGGGAGAGGCTGGGGAGGCTGGGAGAGCACTGGGAGAGGCTGGTGGAGGCTGGCCTACTATGTTCTAGTTCATTTAGGGAGACACTCGTGAAGACACCCTCAGGGGCCCTAAGGTCTTCGTGGAGCACACCAGTCCTTTGGCTCATGCTGGGAGCTACTGATCACAGTGCCCCATACGCCTGGGCAAGTAGTCCTAGTCTAGCAGGGTTCGAGATCTAAAGCTCCCAAGAGTTCGTCACGTGGGAAGGAAGGAAGCAGCCTCCTGCCAGTATCCTCTACCAGAATTAAATCTGGACCTTGCTAAGGCCCTGAAAGCAAGAGGGGCAGCAGCGGCAGGAGAGGGTCCCACCAGCCCTTGGCCTGCCACAGCAGAGCCTTAGAATGGAACCTGGCCCTGGTATCCACCTGAACAGGCTCGGTTCCACACGACAGACACAGATTCAAGTATCCTGAGCGTCCACTGTACACAGGCCCTATGCTGCTCTTTAAGAAGGGAAACTGAGACACTGGATGACCACAAAGATTCCCTAAGGTCCCACAGTAATGAAGGAAACACAGGGTAGACTTCAAATCTGGGCCTGACTGGCCCTAAAGTCTGGGTCCTGACAGGCTATGGAGCAGCCATTCATTGCATGCTTATAGTCAAGGGACACAGCAGGACACAAAGCTCTGCCCAGGCAGCTTAGTCCACACCCGAGTGTCAGTCACACAGGACAGCACAGGGTGGAACCCGGTGCTTGAGGGAGGCAGTTATGTTGTTTCCCTGCAGTTCCCTGAATAAGGAAGAGGGCATGCTTATGGGAGAAGGACAGTACCTAGGCCAAGATGGTGGGTACAGTGGCCCTGAGGCACTCAAGCACAGAGGCAGTAGCTATCAGCTTGGGGAGAGGAAACCTGAGCTGACCTATTGCGGCAGCAAGGACATAGAGGCTTTAGGACAAGCCCCAGCACAGGGCTCTGACTTGTTTATCCTGGTGGGAATGGCCCCTCAATGCCTTGGACACGAGAATAAATGTCCTTACACAGCATCTCTGAGCCAGGTTGGCCTTAGATTTGGGCTCACTATGACCAACATTCTTCCAGCTACCCAACACATCTGCAGGCCAGCTCTCCTGACTTCTGGCCTCACAGATGAGGAACTGGGGTACAAAGGTAAGGAGGCAGGTCTTGCCTGGAACTAGACTGTAGAATGGAGTAAGGTGTGAAGCCATATGCACTCTGTCAAGCCCCAGGCCCTCTCCTGTCCTCCCTCACCCTATCCTGTAAGTGAGTCCCTGGGCCATCAGGCAGTCTCTCAGTTACAGTTCTAGTAGTGTTTGAGATTCAGTGGCCTTTCCAGGACCCTTAGGAGCTAGGCTTCCTGTCTTAGTCACTGTTCTATTGCTGTTAAGAGATACCATGACCATGGCAATTCTTACAAAAGAAAGCATTTAATTGGGGCTTGCTTACAGTTTCAGAGATTTGTTTAGTCCATTGTCATCAGGACAGAAAGCATGGAAGCATGCAAGCAGACATGGTAGCTCAGAGTTCTATATCCTGATCTGAAGGCAGAGAGAGAGGGGAGTGGGGAAGAGAGAGGCGCATGAGAGAGAGAGAGAGAGAGAGAGACAGAGACAGAGACAGAGACAGAGAGACAGAGAGAAGAAGGGGAAGAGAAAAGGGGGAAAGAGACTGGTTCTAGCATGGACTTTTAAAATCTCAAAGCCCATCCCCAGTGACACCCTTCCTCCAACAAGGCCACACCTCCTAATCCTTCTAATCCTTTCAATCAGTTTCACTCCCTGGTGACTAAGCATCAAATACATGAGCCCTTGGGAGTTTCTTATACAAACCACCACATTTCATAACCCAGCCAAGTCAGTTCCCGAAGTGGCTTCTGGGACCCTGCTTCTCCTCATCACCCCTTCCAGGAAAGACACACAACTGTGGCCAGCACAAACCACCCACCTTGGCAGCAGGCAAGCAGCAGGGTAGAGGACCAGAGAGGTGACCAGAGTGGAGCAGAAACACAGCTTTGGTGTCTAGTAGGAGCAGGTGAGTGGCAGGGCCCTGTGGAGCTCCTGCACAGAGTTCCTGAGCAGCTCAAAGACCCACTGTTCTGAGGATAACACTTTCAGGACCAGCAGGTGACAGTCCCACCTCAAGCTCCCCTACCTGCTGTAGGAAGGCAACAGGAAGCTGCTATGTGTTTATTTCCAAATCACATTAAGAAAAACTACAGAGTACACACTGATCGGTTGGGCCTCACCAGCCATTTGGCAAATGCCTTTACTAATGCAACCCTTACATCCTGAGACACTTCTCACCCCTGCTTTTACAGACAAGTCACTGAGGCCAGTGCGGGGGCAGCCCCTGCACTTGCCTAACCTCCAGCCAACATCAGAGTCACTGACCCAGGGGCAGGGTCTCAGTTGCCAGTTAGTGCCAGATCTTGATGTCTCCTCCCCAGGAGCAGGTGCCAAGGACAGAAGGCAGCACAGGGTGGTAGGTGGTACCAAGGCAGGCCTGAGCATGCCCTTGTAGCGTACACGCCCGGCTGGCAGTGCGGAAGCTGAACATCAGAACCCGGCCATCGGCGCTGCCTGTTACCAGCAGGTCACCACATGGGGAGCACTCGCAGCCCACAGCATAGCCTTCCACCTGTGGAGAAAGAAAGGGCAACCTGTGAGGTGGCAGCTATGATCCCATACTACAAAGGGTGAGCTGAGGCCAAGAAGCTGCCAAGCACAGGGTTGGCACCTAGTGACCTTGAGGCCAAAGGCTGAGCTCCTGCTATAAGCCTATAGGTTGGTGAGGTGACCTGTATCCCAAGGTCACTAGCCCCAACGGTCATGCCAAGCCTGTGACCCATGGGCTGCAGGTCTCCAGTACATGAATGCCAAACACAAATTGCAAACTTACTTAAAACAGTATGTGCATTTTGTTCCTATTGTAGCTCAACTGCACAGCATTCAAGTGTGAACTTCATAGATGACATCTAACAATACTGGTAATGGAACCCAGAGGCAGCAGCTTCTGCAGAGCCGGGTTTGACACCAAGTACTAAGTGGATCCCCAGCCTCTTCCAGGCCAGCAAAGTGGGCCTCAGGCAGGAAAGGGGTACACAGAGAAATGGCTCCCAAGTGTATCCTACCCTGTTCCTGTCCCCACCCCATCATATGTGAATTGACATACTCTCCCGGCCTGTGGCTGGACATGTGGCCTGGGCCCTGAGTGGACCCTCATTCACACAGCCAGAAGTCATCCACTTCAGCAGCAGGGTGCCCAGAGGGTCTACATGCCCTGGAGTCCTGCTGAAACCTGCATGGCTGAAGTTTTGGGGCCAATGGTCAGCATTTGGCCTAGGTAACAAAGATGGAAGTACCTTGTGCCCTTCATAGCGCCGCCGTCTACTCATCCGATAGGGCCACACAGAGGAGAAGAGAGCCAGGTAGTTGCCATTGGTTTGTGCCAGGAAGACTGGTTCCCTCGGATGCAAGGCGAGGCTGGGGCAGGTGTACCTCTCCTGAGAAAGCAGGACCATGGAGGGATGAAGGCTACCATGGTGGGGTTTCTGCCTCCCACAGATCGCCACCCAGCCTGCACTCTGCTCTTGGGGTTTTGTCCCTTTCTCCTAGGCCTTGGCTTGGGAGTCTGTATGGGTTGCTGTTGCTGTATCAAGTTATATACACTCAGAGCCTGAAAACAATGCAACTGCCCTATCCTGCTGCTCTGCAGTCTAAAGTGGAGTTCAGTGGGCTAACCCAGTGTTAACACACTGCCCCTTCTGCAGGGTGCTGAAGAAGGTCTCACTTTGTAGCCCTGGCTGGCCTGGAACTTAATGTCTAGACCAGGCCAGTCCCAAACTCAAGAAGACTGGCCTGCCTCTGCCTCCTGAGGGCTGAGATTGAAGGTATGTACTACCACATCCAGCTCTAAGACTGTCCTTAAGTCACCATCTTGAAAGTATCCCAACAGAGCAGACAGCTCTCTGGGAGCAGCTGGGTCATGATGCCCACTGGAACAGCAGGTGATAGGCTGGCGTCCTGTGCACTTACTCAGCCCTGAGCACGTGAAGGCAGAGTAGAGGCAGAGGGTAGCCAGCAGCACACTCGCCTGCAACACCTCATCTCTGCCAGGCTCATGGGGGCAGTCTCAAAGTCAACTTGCTCAGGTTTGCTCAGAACCCACTGAGTGGAAGGGCAAGGCAGGGAGGAGAAGAAGGTCTACATGCACTCATGGTCATACCTAAGACCAGGGGCAGGGCACTCAAGAGATCAGGAACAGCTTACCGTCACCAAAAGACGGTAATGTGAGCACAGGTGGTGACGGTAGTGAGCACCACCACAATGGTGATGGAGATGGTGGCGATGGTGGTGGTGGTGATGGTGGTGGTGGCAATCAGGGATGGTGGTGGTGGCGATGGTGGTGGTGGCAATCAGGGATGGTGGTGGTGGCGATGGTGGTGGTAGAGAAGGTGATGCTGATGTGGGGATGACAGTGACCACAGACATGATAATGATGGTGATGGTGATTACAGCATTGTAATATTGGTGATAAAGGTGGTGGTGGCAGTGGTGATCACAGTGATGGTGATATTGGCAGTAATGATAGTGTTGGGTTGGTCACAACAGTTAAACCATTACGGAGGACTCCCTGTGTCCGACACTGTGTTAGATCTTTGTAAACATTTTCTTCCTGTAGTTCTTGGTACTCTATGAGGTGAGTATTAGGGTGGCTGAACCAGAAAGGGCAGTCTACAGAGGCTACCGCCGTGTGCAGACCTGGGCCTGAACTATGCCTACCTCTATCCTAGATATTTCAAATAGCTGATCTCCTCCTCCCTCAGACAGAGAGGGGCCCAGGACCTCAGCCCAGGGCTACAGGAATATCGCCCACTGTTGACACCAAGAACAATTCTACACAGGGCTTCTCACATGGAAAATTTGGTTCGATATTTTGGCAGCAGTCCGGAAATCCCAGGCAATAATGGTTCGGTCAGCTGAGTCTCGAGTGGATGCATCAGTACTGCTCAGGAACTCAGACCCTTCTTGGAGGAAGAGGATGTCCAGGGTCTGCTGGATGGTCGCCTTATAGCCTCTCACCACCTACAAGAGTGAGCACTAGTCACCATGGTGAGCCTGGGAGCACGGGGCAGGTCAAACACAGGGAGAGTCAAAGAGAGTTACCAAGTACCGGGCATGGACAGAATCAATAAAAATATACTAGGCCATGCACACATGTGGTTTCATAGGGTTTTCCAACTTCACCAGGACAATGCCTACTGTTCTTTGGAGCGACTGGCCTCCCAGATGCAAGCTGACCTCTGGTTATGTCCACCCCACCTCTGTGAGTACATGGGTGGGTCCAGTGAGATGCAACAGTTTCCTAGGATGGCAGGGTCCCTCAGCAGCAGCTGTATACAATGAAGGCACATTAGGTACAGGATTCCCACCTTGCCCTAGGTGCAGAAGGGAAGAGTGACATCCAGTGATAATGGTGTTACATTTCTGAAAGGGCCTGAAGGTGTCATACCAGCTACAAAGCCTGGACTACTTACTGTCCCTGGATGAGTAAGGATGACACAGAAAACAAGCATTCTTGGAGACAGAAAATAACATCAGAATCTCAAATCTCCGAATGTATTTTACTTTTTGTTTGTTTGCTTCCTGGAACTTGCTCTGTAGACCAGGCTGGCCTCAAACTCAGAGATCTGCCTGCCTCTGCCTCCTGAGTGTTGGGATTAAAGGCGCATGCCACCATTGCTGGGCAGAATTTATTTTACTTTTAAAGACATGCTTTATGTTCTGGACCCAGTACAAAGACTCAAACAAAGCACCTATGTTGAATGGGCTCTCAGGTGGCATGGTGCCAACTGCGATACTGAGAAGACCACCCACTGCTGTCTGGATGGGAAGCACAGACAGGACTCCAGCTGCCCCTAGGACTGGCCACGGGAGTTATGAGCTCCCTGGGCACTGCTGTGTGGCTACAGCAGAATCACAGTTCTCAGGCCATCTGCTCCACTGTCTACCAAATGAGCAGTAGTCACACAGGCAGGTGAGGCCAAGCTTCTCCCATCCCAGCTACCCCCCTGGGGCCCACGACTGGGTAACCCACTAGCCAGTTCCTGCTTCTCTAAGTTTCTAGGGACAGACATGGGCAACAAACAACTTGGCCTCTTTACAAGCAGCGTTCTACTAAGAGAGAGGCCAGCCCTGCAGATCCATGAAGGCTAAGAGGTGCTTGCAGCAGCTCCTTGGACAACAGGAACTGCCTGCTGTCTTGCATGCCATCCCCCATCCCCAGGATTCAAAGACACAGCTTCATAGGGTAGTAGGGAAGAACTCCAGGCAGTTAGGGTCCACACTGCTGAGATACACCACAGATAGGTCAGAACCTGAGACAGCACCAAGGACCCGGGAGAGTACAGAACATACCACAGTCCCCAGCACCTGCTTAGACAAGTTCACACAACATCCAGTGTTCAAGTGCAGTGCTAGCCACTGCAGCTGCTGTGGTTTGCTGGTGGGCAGAGGGGTCTGGAGCAAACAGAGGGCTCACCTTGACTCTGGGAGTCTCTTCACTGGCTCTGCTCATGCCCTAAGCCAGACGTTCTCAACATTCCTAATGCTGCGGCCCTTTAATACAGTTCCTCATGTTGTGATCTCCAACCACAAAATTATTTTTGTTGCTACTTCGTAACTGTAATGTTGCAACTGTTATGAATTGTAATGTAAAATATCTGTGTTTTCCCATGGTCTCAGGTGAGCCCTGTGAAAGAGCTGTTTAACCCCCAAAGGGGTTGAAATGCACAGGTTGAAAACCACTGCCCTACGTAGTTCAATCTCACCACCCTAAAGCCCTTCTCATGTGTCACCTGGCAACTCCATGGGTATGTTAGAACACATACATCCACTCCCCCTTCTGCCTCCCTCCATCAGATGCAGGCCAGGCTGCCAGGCAGTCAAGAGACAACTAGGATGGAGATTAAGTGCACAGTGAGAAATAGGTCTAGCCCCCACCACTGATCTCTGGAAGTGGCCCATATACTTATCCCTGGCAAATACATGTCAGAGCCCTCCACTTCATAGAGAACAGCAGTAAAGAGGCACCATGTGTGCCTTGGGATACACGTGGCCTTAACATCATGCACTCTGCAGTCTCCTTGGGTTTGCTGAGTCAGGACAACATCCCAGAAGTGCCTTCTCTCAGGAAGACATACCCAGGGCCACCAGCCACCCATGACTGAACTATCCGCACCTGTACCTCCCAAGGAAACTTTACCAGAACAAAAGGCCTACCTATGTCTTCTCAGAATGGCCAGACATGGCCCAGTTCATTAGCATATCATAAGAGCCAATGGATGGGAAACATGCCGTGGTATGGACAAACCCTGACAATGAAGCACAGCTGTGGGCAGGAGGCTGGCCTTCAGCATCCTCATCACTGAACGTGACAGACTCTCCTTCCCACTGTGACATGTCCCGTGGAGCAGACACATCATTTGTGCAACTGGCTGGGGAGTTTTACGACAACCTTGATTATTACCCTGGCAGCTGGCACACCCTAGCCCAGGCATGGAGCCAAGGAGGAGAACCTCCACCAGAAGCCGCAGGCCCACTGAAAAAGGCTGGCCTTGGGGAAAGTAGAGGACAGCTCATGCCAATCAACCTGGACTCCACTGTACTGTCAATGCTGACAAAGGCACAGCTCTGCCTCTTTTGGGCCCTGGCTCTCTCAGACTGTGTGAGCTGCTACAGCAAGGGTCTAGCCCTGGCCCAGATCTCTTCTGCCAGATTGTTTCATTTCCCTGATAACAAGTGTAAGAATGTGATAGTCTATACATGCCAGCTCTAGAGCATGTGTGCACTTGACTCTAAGATTTAAGGTAACATGGGTAAAAGGAGACAGTCACATGACCAAAGTGTCTGCAGACTTTAAAGAAGCAACTAAAATTTTACACTGAGACAAGAAAGGAAACTATATAAATATGAGAAGACAACATGGCTAGATTCCATCTATAAACCAGCCCTCGGGAAACTTCCCAGCTACAGCTCTGGAGCTGGAGAGGTGAGAGGGAAGCCAGCAATACTGACCAAGTGGAAGAGTAACTCACACACCTCACTCCCAGGCAGAAAAGATCAGATAAATAATAGATGAGTATAGGAGAGCCAAGCGGAGAGGCATTTCTAACTTGTGTGAGATGCGAAGGTCGCCATCTGCAGCATCAGAAGTTTCTGCGACAAGACAAGAAGATGGTGAGAGGACGCATCTCATCAACAGGGAGGTGGCTTTGACCTTGCTCATAACAAGAACAGTTTAAGCAAACTAAATGTCATCCCTTGCTTATTAAATGAGCCAACTCCCAGAGTTTGACAGTCCTTTTGTTGGGTGGTGTCAAGGTGCTGGACAGCTGTAAGCTGCTCACAGAAATGCACAAACTCGGCGAGGAGGAGCCGAGCAACACTACAGGTGGGCTGGTATTCCACAGCCTACAGCCCAGCCCACTCACCACCACCCCCTGTCGGTCATAGAGCTGCACCAGCAAAGGGCCAAGATGTCAGTACTATGTCAAAGACCATGAAGAACCAGAAATAGCCCAGCATACACCACAAGAAGCACAATGAGGACCTGGGCACTGCCACGCCCATCACAATACCAGGGAGCCTGCCTTGCTAAACTCATCCCCAGGGCTCCATGTTCAGAGCAGAGGTGGAGAGAACGTGACAGAGAGTGAGAGGCAGATATGTGTGCTAGAGTTAGAATCATTAGGAACAGCCAGGTGTGGCGGAGCAGATCTACAGTTTCAGCACTTCAGGGGTCCAGACAAGAGGATCTGAAGTTCAAAGTTGTCCTTAGTATGCGTTACCTGTAGAGAAAAGGAGGGACAGATGTGGGAGACGGGGTTACCAGTAGAATTTGATTATTTCTCTAGGGGCTGGAGAAATAGCTCAGTGAGAGTTGAAATAGCAGTAAGAGCACTTACTGCTCTCCCTGAGGACCTGGGTGCAGTTCTCAGCACCCACATCAGCTCACAACCTTCGGTAACTCCAGCTCTAGTGGCTCCAACACCCTTGCCTGGCCTCCCTGGGCACCTGCACACATGTGGTATACATACATACATACATACATATACATACATACATACATACATACAAATTTAAAAAATAAAAAACCTTTTATAAAAAGGTCTTATTTTGCAGATTTTAACCACAAATAAGGATCACTGATTTTTTTGTTTGTTTGTTTGAAGGGCCAGATAATAGTTTAGGTTTTATGAACCATGTATAGTCACTGTTGCAGTGTGTGTGTGTGTGTGTGTGTGTGTACATGTGTGTGTGTACATATTAGAGTTGATTACAGGCATAAAACCCACTTTTAGCCCAGGGGCCATATAAAAACTGGTCACAGGCCAGATGGGGGCCTGTATGCTCCAGTTGCCAACCTTTTCTCTAGATTCATGGACATATTTTATTAAATTAAATTATACTACAAAATTAACTTAAAAAGCAATTTTTAAAATGTGAAGGCATAATTAAGCAAATCACATTAACCACGTATTGATTTGGTAGGTCAGCCACACAAACAGGATTGCTTTTAAAAGGGTTTAAAGCACAACCATTTAGTGCAGCTCCTTAGCTGAATACACATTTTTAATGGAAAATCAGCAATCTGATGAGAGGTCCTAAATGGATGTACTTTGTGAACCAAAAACAAAACAAAACAAAACCTACAAGAAGGTGAGAGCATTTCCCAGCAACCACTGCTAATACCTAAAAGAAAAGTGTCGAGGTGAATCAAAGTAAAAAAAAATTCCCATAAAAAAGTTTAAAGTAAACACAGAAAGAAAAAGCCTGCAATCTTACAGTTGCACTGGAAGTCAGTAGAGATTATATATTTTGTCTTAACAATAAAAGTGCTGCTGGGTGTGGAGGTAGAAGGACCTCTGAGTTCAAGAATAGCCTGACGTGCAGAGCTAAGCCCCAGACAGCTACAGCTACACAAGAAACCCTGTCCAATAAACCAACCAAAACAAGCGAACAATACTGCCTCATCTGTCCAGAGAGGGCAGAGAAGTGAACACTAGCAGAGAGAAGACTGTGGCCCCTAAACCCAGCAAGGCTGGCCAGAGCAGCCAGGGTGACAGGCCAGGACTTTAAGAACTGCTATAACTCTGTAGCACACATTTGCTGGAGAAGGAGTCGGCACTGCAGAGGAAATCTACACAGAGCATGGTGGGTGGAAACATCTCAGTGTGTGCCATGAAAAAACCTCACTGGATCTTAAAGGAATAAAACAATGTTAACACAAGATGGAGCAAACCAAGCCCACAAGGGTCCCTTCTCCTTACCTACCATCTACACATTGCAATAAAAGCTCTGGATTAAACTCAAAAGGCAACTACCTGAAGAAAAGCAAGCAGCAGCAGGTGGGCCAGGAAGTCCAATGAACAACTACAGAAAGATGAGCGTGGAAAGCGAAGACTAAGTTAAAAACCATAGAGTGAGCACTACTGGCAAAAGTCTGATCAAATTGCTATTCCAAAGTAAAAACAAATTGAGCCTTGTCAATGGACTTCCTGAAGGGGAAGGGGAAGGAGGGCACTGTAGGCGAGCCATGGGAACACTCGCTCAAGTACAGCCCATGACATGAGAGAAACTGTAATCCAGAGATAAACAAGACAAATGGAAAACAGTAAATGGTAGGGCCAATTAAACCACATCAACAAGCACTTTGCATGTAAACTATTTAAATTACCAACTAAAAACCATCAAACTGGATTTAATTGTTTTTGAAGACCCAGCAAAGCAAGATGTAATGCCACCCACCTGTAGGCCAAACTGCTTAGAAGGCTGAGGAAGGAGGGTTGTTTGGATCTAGGAGTCTAAGGCCAGACCCTGTTACAAAAATAAATAAATAAAAATTAAAAAAGACTCAATGGAATCATCACCAGAAAGCCACTTTAAATAAAATGAAACAGATGGACTGTAAGTGAATGGTTGAAAACCACACCATATTACAGCTAATCAAATGAAAGCCAGAGTGGCTGCGTTAATATGGGGAAAAGCCACTGTGAATAAAAAGAACATTTGCAGAGATGGAGGCATCAGCTTATCTAGCAAATACACACCTACAGGCCAATTTAGTGCACAGAGCAAAGACAGCTATGGCGGCCAGGCAGGGAGGAGCCCAGTTATACCTGGGGATCTTTCTGACAGGTAAGACAAACCATGACCAGGTCATTCTTCATGTGTGGAAATGACACAGACCCATGACATAAACTACAAGATGGGAACAGGCCAAGTACGCTAAAGGCTTCCTACAGACACAACAATGCACGTGCCCACTGACCTGACTGAGGATAAAAAGCTCACAGTGTACAATGTATCAGGTAGTTTCCTGCTAGCACTTGAACCCCAGTGTCCCCGGAGGCTCATGTCTTAAGTTCTTATCTCCCTGACAGTGGTGCTATTTGGAGTGGGTCACCAGGGGTGGGCCTTTGAGGTTCAGGTCGGGCCCTGAGTTCTGGCCTCCCTGCTCCCGGCCTGCTGTGGTGGGGAGTCTCTACCATTCACCCCACTGCTGTGAGCTCCGCTACACTTTCTCCACCATGCCAGACTGAAATTCAGAAGCTGGGCCAATATCAACCTGCTCACCCTGGAACTGTTTCTGATCATGGGCTTTGATCATGGAGACACAAAATTAACAATGACCACAAGTCAACAAGGCAGAGGAAGCTGCACGGACAACTCTCCTGGTTCCACTAGACAAACCTGAGAGAACGTGGCATATTAGTAAAATATACATGTTTCATTGGCAAAATTTTAAAAAGAGCTATCTCTGCCAAAAAACCAATAACAATGTGTCATAGAGTGATAAAGCTGAAAGTCTATAAATGGTGAGAGCCTTACAGAAAAGAAACAACATAACTGAGAGGCCAGCCATTAAAGACTCTACAACCCAAGGTTGGTAACATAGTTCACTTGGTAATGGTGCCTGATCCCAAGCTTGATGAATTGAACTCAAGTGCTGGGACCTGTATAGTGGGAGGAGAAAACTGACTTCCAAAAGCTGTCCTTTGACCTCCACTCTGGTACACATTTGTACAGACATAGCAAATAAAGATAAATGTAAAAACACCTTAAATCCATAACACAGATTTAGGGGACCCTGAATTCCATGTTCCCATGGGAAGCAATTTTCAGAAGTTTTTGTTGAAACAGAACAAAGCAGAGAATCCTAGATAGAGGCATTGGGCTGTCTGATGACTCGCAGGCTTCAGTCACAGAAACTAGAGTTTTGTTAAGTTAATACATTCCAAAAGGTTTCTGTTAGTCACAGGACATTAGGTCTGACACAGAAGTGGGCAAGAACTGGTTATGTGGGAGAATAAAAATCACCCCAGATAAATTGTAATTAGGCTGTGGACCCACAACATTCCAACCTCCCCACCCACCATCACTGGGAAGCTCTGGGGGCTTGCAGAAGGTTCAGTTGGAACTTCTTTTTTGGGAGCCTTTGTTCATAGCAGAAAATAAGAATTCTGGCCCTTAGGCAACTTGTACAGAACTTCAAATAGAAGCAGTGAACTTGAAACCAAGAGAACTGAGAAGGATCAGATCTGAATCTTAGTCACGAGTATCAGCAAGCTTGCTGGGGTTCAGTGGGATAACCGTGGGATGAGAATGTCATTTCTCACAGTTCTACACTTCGGGAAGCTCAAGATCAAGGCGCCAGTGGATCCAGTGTCTCGTGAGGTTCTGTGCCTTCCTGCTGTATCTCACCGGGCAGAGAGGACAGAGGAGATAAACACTGTCACAGGGCAGGAGACATGGACGGGCAGAAGGGTCCTGATATTCCCCTCCAGCCCTTTGATAAGGATGTCGATGCTACTTGAGAGAACAGAGCTTCACGACCCCCAAAGCACTCATCTCCTAACATGTAGCCTCCCAGAGCATGCATTGCTTGTTCAAAAGTTTTACATTGTTTTAAATTTATTAATATTACTTATGTGTGTTGGCACATGTGCCACCACCCACATATGGAGGTCACAGAACAACTTTGTGGGGTTAGTTTTCTCCTTCCACCTTCACGTTGATCCCAGGGACCAAACTGAGGTTGGTAGACTTGTGCGGCAAGCACCTTTCCCACTGAGCCATCCCACTAATGCTGGACCAATCTCTATATACATCACCCTTGTCTGAACGTGAGAAGTCCCTCACGGGCTGTGTGTGGACACTTGATCCTCTTCTGGTGGAGCTACTTGGGAGAGTTGTGGACCTTCATGAAGTGGAGCCTTGGTAGAGGAAGTGAGTCACTGGGAGATGAGCCTTGAGAGACCACAGCCTGTTCTACTTCCTGTCTGCTCTCTGCTTTCTGACCACAGATGCATCCCATGGGCCACCATGTGTTCCCTGCTATGACGGATTACCCAGCTTGAACTCCAGGGCAGACCAAGGCCTCCCTCCCTTAAACAGTGTCTTCTCAAGTCACAGCAACAAGAAAAGCGAGCATTAGAATCACTTAAGGGTTCGTGGTCTAGCACATGAATGTTGGAAAACTATAAAACATTCAAATCACAGCACAGCTGTTCCTATACAAAAGACAGAGAAACAAAAATGATTTAGAAGACCTGCAAAATAATGCCAACCAAGCTGATATAATTGATACTTGATATCCACCATACCCAATCACAGTAGAATATACAGCATACAGGCAGAATGAAACAGACGGTGCTAGAACATCAGATAAGCCTCCATTTAAAAGGACTAAAATACACGATGTACATCCTGTACCCACAGTGGAGTTAAGTTAGAAATGAATATCAAAGGCATGTGGGAAACTCTCATGTGTTTGGAATCTAAATATGAACTTTTAAATAATCCACAGGTCAAGAATAAATCAAAAAGAAAATGAGAAAGTGTTTCAAACTGAATGAAAATAAAAACACAATGCATCAACATTGTTCAGCCGCGATGTGATGCCTACAGGGAAATTGACAGTGCTGATCGAGGAAAAGAATAAAAGTCTCAAGCAATGACCTCAACTCCCACTGAAAGGAACTAGAAACAGAAGAGAAAATGAAATTCCACAGTAGGCAGAAGAAATGGGTAACCAGGATAGGAGAGAAATTCCTGTTTCTTCAAAAGGCAAAACAAATATTAAAAAACAAGTGAAATCAAAAGGTGCTGCTTTGAAAGACAATGTTTGTAAATCTTTAACTGGACTGATGGGGTGGGAATGACCAACACCAGGGATGTGTGGATAGGGAGACACCACTGGGGATTATTCAAATATAAAATGTCATCAAGACAAATATTATATCCAAATTGTAACTTTGATGATATGGGTAGCTATCTTGAAAGAGAAAACACAGCAAGAGTAACTTAAAGAGAAATGTATATCTGGATCAAGCACAGGTTTATTAAATATATTTGACTTGAAGTTTCAAACCTTTCTAAGAAATTTTTGTGCAAAACTGCTTCACTGGTTAATTCCAGAAAATATTTATGGATGAAATAATAAATAAATTTTAACAACTTTTTCAGAAAACTGATGAAAAGCTCCAGAGCTCACCATGACACCAAACCCACACACAACTTCCTGGAACCCTGAGATCCACACCCTCATGATGGATACAGGAACCCTGAGATCCACACCCTCACGATGGATACAGGAACCCTG
>JAQHUG010000609.1:228881-302343 GCA_028555095.1 Dicrostonyx torquatus
TGATAATGTGAGGCTCATACCATGAACAGAAACGTGTTCTAATGTTTGAAAATCAACCTACAAAACTCACCTTGACAGAACAAAACAACAAAACCTCACAGAGACTTGCATCAAAGCAAAAAAGCATCTGATAAAATCCAACAACTTCTAACTGAAAATATTAGAAAATTAGAAAAAAAACTCCTAAAACTGAACTGCCCCGTGACCAGTAGCCACAGTCAACATATCCTGTAAGTGGGAGAACACTCCTCTAGGATCAGGAGCCAGTCAAGGCTGTCCACTCTTACCACATCCAGACAATGCTGCTATACATGTCTGAGGCAGGACCCACAGCAAGAAATAATAAACAGGTAAAATAGGTAATTAATAGATATGAATGCATCTAAGATGGAAAAGAACAACTAAAATTGACTTTTCTTACAAGGGACATGATTACCTATTTTTAAAAACCTGCTGGCATCTACAAAGAACACACCAGAACTAAGAAGTGTTACAGAACTGCAGGATTCAAGGTGACTATTCAAGTGCTTATTGTTTCTCTAACAATAAACAATCATAGATTGAAATTTTAAAAACTAGTTACAAAACTAGTTCATGGCTCTGAATTACAACTTTGGCATCAAATGCGTAAATACTCAGGGATAAGCCTGACCAGGAACTAGGAGAAGCACAGACGTTCCTGACAGGACTCCAAGACTGTGCTCCTGAATCAGAAACCTCACCCTCATTCAGAGCTCAGTTCTCTCCCACCTGCAGACACGATACCAACAGCTCAAGTCGACTTGTCTCATCTTGTTAGAATTTGGCAAAGTGATTGTAAAATCAAAATGTAGATGCGATAAACTGAGAGCAGTTAAAACAACTGAAAAAGAACAAAGAATGTGCCAGACAGATCCAAGATTCCTTATAAGGGTACAAAACCAATTCAAGACTTAGGGAGATGAGGAACTCAGAGCTACACAGGTTCGACTGCTAACACCACACAGGGTAGAAAGGTACAACATACAGGAATATGGAACACCCATAGCTGAACACACAAAACTCCACCCAACCTTGGCCATATGCAATATTAATTCTAAATCGACTGAACTGTAATATAAAGCCTCAAACTATAGAACTTCTAGAAGTGAACACACGGCTGCAAAACTTTCTGAAAGTGATGGAAATATTAGTTACTTTGATGTGGTGTGGTTTTGTAGAGATACATATTAAATATTAATTATATTAATATTTAAATATTAAATATATACATATTCTATACATCTATAATATAAGTAGCTGAGTATGGTGGTGCACGCCTCTAGTCCCAGCATTTGGGAGGCAGAGGCAGAGGCAGGAGAACTGCTGTAAGTCCAAAGCCAGGCTAGACTACAGGGAGAGCTCTAGGCCAGGGCTAGAGGGCAAGGCCCTTTTTTACACACATAAAAATATGTATGTAGCCAGGTGATGGTGGTGCACGTCTTTAATCCCAGCACTCGGGAGACAGAGGCAGGGGAATCTCTGTGAGTTTGAGGCCAGCCTGGTCTACAGAGTGAGTTCCAGGGCAGCCAGGACTGTTACACAGAGAAACCTTGACTCAAAAATCCTAAAATAAAAAGCATGTATGTATGTCTACATGTGTCAGAGTTCATAAAACGTCCTTCATACTTCAAGCACGTGCTGTTTATTATGTCAACCAAGCCTCTACTACAGCAAAAAGTGGGAGCTAAGGACATGAGAAGAGCCATGGCAAATAAAGACGTTTATCGTGACTAAGAGAACTCGCCAGCATCAAACTCAAGTATGAGAAATGCCAAAGGAAGGTCCTATGACCGAAGTGACACTTTCAGGAGCAGGAGCTGCTTCAGCACTGAAGGATGAGGGCACATGCGAGGCCACAGAGTCGATGATTTTAAATGACATCCAAACTTCCTTATGAGGCAATGAACCCAAAGATAATAAAGAGAGAAGCAGAATACCCAAAGAGCCCTTTAGTACACTAATTCCACATTATTATGTATGACATTAGATTGTTATATATATATTATGTATTACATTATTATACATAATATTATTATTATGTGTGGCATTATTATATATCATTATGTGTGCTATTATACTATTATATATTGTTATGTGTGGTATTATGTTATTATATGTTGTTATATGTGGTATATTATTATAACTACTGTATTTTGTTATTTATGAAATTATACTATTATCATTATCATCATCATCATCATCATTATCACCTTCCTACTAGAAGACTCAGCTCCAGACGGCCTCGCTGGTGTACTCTGTAAAGGATTAAGGAAGAACTAGAGCCAATGCCACATGAATAGTTAGAAAATAGGAGAGGAGCCTCAGTTTACTTTTCTGCATCCAATATTAACTCATACAAAAACTAGACAAGAAATAAAATAGAGATTATAGCTCTTGGCAAGGCTCCACACGACTCTTCTTTCCTCTGACGACTTTCCCTCCTGCCTGAAGGAGGCATCTCATATCTTCCCTTCCACACATAGAGCAGCTGACATCACTGTTACTGGTCTGGGGGTCGTTAAGCAAACCATGGTTACATGAGCACAACCGTGGGGATGTCACAAATGACTGTCTGAAAATTGAGACAGCAGCAGGGTGACTGGCAGGCAGGTGGCAAATACAGTGTGGATACTGTGGACGGTGTGGGACAGCATGAGCAGTCAACAACTTCAAACTCATAAGACTGTGGATTTTGGACATTTCTGTAGGATAGTCTGGGCCATGGCTGAGCACTGGTAAGTGAAACCTGGAAGACAATCCCTGGCTCGGGAGACCCTTGCATCATATGTGGATGGATGACAAGAACAGGAGTGGTGCAGAACACAGCTCCCCGACATGACCTGTGTGCATGGGCCAGGGTCGGAAGCTGCAGGACAGAGTGCCTCATGAGACAAGTGGAGACCACAGGCATACGTGAGTGGTACCACAGGGACAAAATCAGGAAACTAAAGGACAAGCAACCAGTTTATTACCCAATAAGTACGTTACAGAAAAACCTGCAGAGTAAACAAGACTGTAGAGACTTAACAACCAAATGTTTAGACCCTGATCTGAACAGGGCAACTATTTAAGGCAAATTATGAGGCTACAGGGAAATCTGAACACAGACTGGATATTTGATGGTATTAAGGAATTACTGCAAAAGTCTTAGAAGGGATAATGGTATTATAATAATTTTGAAGTCCTTATCTTTAAAAAAAGTATTAACAAATGAAATGAATGTCTGGGACTTGCTTCTAAATAATTAGGTGGAAGGGGAGTGGAGCGGAGTGGAGGCTACTGGGAAAAGGGTGGGGTTAGGAGAGGATGAGGCTGGTCACAGCTCATAACCACTGAGAGGAGTGGCGCCTATGCAGGGCCATTAAATAACTCCTCTACTTTGGTGGATATTTAAATTTTTCAGTAATGAAAAGTTTCTTTAAAGTGCTCTGCAGGGAGGAATTAGCTCCACAAATGTTCATTCTACCTCTCATCATCTGGGCCTGAATAATAGGCAGGGTGGGGACAGCTAAAATCAGACAGTAGGTGGAGAAAAGACACAATTACTATCGCATGTTAATACGCATGCAATACGCATCTGTCCCACAGGATCCAGTCTTCAGAGGTTGGGTGTGCCCAGTGTTGCGTAAGCAAACCTGGAGCGTGGCTGTTCTCTTACCTAGGTACCGGCCGTTTCTATAGAAACCACCAGAGAGCACAACGCATCTCCACTGGCCTCACCGCTCTGTGCACACTTGCCCGTCAGCATCTGAGAGCTGGCCTATCAAAGAGCCCTCGCCGCTCACTTTTAAAATAGGTACAGCTCATTATAAAGCACCTGCTCTCAAATGTTTCCAAGGAAACAGAGGCCCCAAGACACCCCTCTCTAAATTCATTAGCATTTAACACTCCCTAATGAGGCTTAAAGATGGCGTACTTTAATAACCATATGCTGGGAGGGCACCTTCCCCTTCACACCTAGGTGTGACTGATGAGCTGCCTGGCTCCCTGGAGACAAGTTGAGAGTAGTCTAGGATATCTGAGGAGGTCCCCATATCCAAAGACTCCTTTTGGAGTGTTTGGCTCTGGGTTACAATCCACAAAAAGCTGGGGTGGAGACTCTGCCCTGACCAGGTTTCTTAACCTTTCCTCTGAATGAGCTTATATACACACACGCATGCACGTACGCATGCACACATGGAAACGATGTGGTCTCTAACTAAAGGATGCATTCTCTTACATATGCTATTCTTGCCCAACACTACTGTAGGGCCTAAAATACCCTAATGTGACGTGTTACCTGGAAAACTCCTATGCACACTTTAGAACCCCTAAATGTGCCTACATGAACTCACTAGCTCATTCCTTTGAGATCTGTCAACTCCACAGTGGAACCAGCTTCCTCTTCTATGGTGACATCAGGGCCTGGTGGAGATGAACCTCCATCCTCTTCCATTTCATGGCTTCTTGGCTTTTCCTTGTTTGGTTGTAGACTCCCATAATGAGGAATCTGAACTGACAGGGCTGTGGCAGAGGAGCAGTCGGCAGTGGAGTGCAGCCTGCATGAGTCCCCACAGCTCTGAGGCGGGAGCTGACTACGGCAGTGTGAAGGTCTCAGCTGAGTCTTCTGATTCCCACAGACCACACCATGGGGCTAAGCTCCTTCCTGATGGTGGGGGAAGGGAGAATGAGGAACTGAGAAAGTCAGGTGATAGAGAATTTCAGTCCACTAACCCAGGGGACATGATGACACTGGCTTCCAGTACCGTTCACTCAGAACACATGGTCTTCCTGTGTGAGCAGCACAGAGCATCCCAAGGAGCTGCCCTAGGGGCAGGTCCTGAGGCCCTGGAATTGGAAAGAGTGTGGAGCAGATGCAAAGAGAAGTCTGGCCCTACTCTGGCCATGGCCACCCCTGTGGGCCACCCACCTTTCCTAGTGTGAGGGTGTCAGTGGCCACACTTTCATGTGGAGTCACAGTTCTTGGGAAAACCAGGGGCTATGTCCTCCATGGTTGACCCACATCTCATGGGCTACCCTGGGCTACACCCTCCATGGCTGACACAGAAGACTCCACATCAGCTTCTCCATGCAGTCTGAGTGCCCACACTTATTTGGCAATGATTAATTCACTTTTGCCTTTTAAAAATTAATCAAAGATGCAGAAGAACGTTTGCTGGAGCCTGTGATCCCCTGCACTGGCCATACCACTGCCCTGGGTGATCAACTTGTGCCGATGGCACAGATACTTGGCATTTTGGTCAGGGTGCACCCAGGTGCTGGAACAGATCTACCCTGCTGTTAGCAAACTGAGGACAGCTCGACTATCATGAGCCATAGAGGGCTGGGTCTGCTGTGACCATTTGAGCAAGCAGATGGCTGTGTGATCCTGGGCAGATCCCTCTCTCTGAATCAGAGTCCTCATCTGCACAGTGAGGGTGTTAACCTTGACATCCTAGAATGCCCATGGGGACTGTATCCTGTCTGGGATCACACAGCCAGCTGGACTGTATCCTGTCTGGGATCACACAGCCAGCTGGAGACCTTACTACAGTCATGACAAATCTGTAGCCTGACACTTGTGCCTGACCCTGCCGTGCTATGCTCCACAATAGTAGCTGCTCAGTTAATGCTACCTGGGTGTGACTGAGACCACAGCATCCTCCCAGAAAAAAAGGAGAACAGCAACCACTGTGAAATTTCAAATTGTGGATACAGAACATGAGGGAAAGGGAGCCAATGGCACATGCGTCCGTGTTGCCAGTCCTCACAGGTGAAACGCTGCTTTCACTCACAGTGGAGCCATGAATTAGGAGTGGCTTCCAATGGTGCAGCTCCCTGGTCCCCCAGCACTGGAGGACCCAAGCTGGATGCCGCAACTATACATCAGCCCCTCAGGCATTCCCAGCCCTAGAAAGCAACACAAAGGGAGGCATAGAGTCTCTCCAGGCTGTATAGGAGGGTGGATGACATGGACTCACCTGTTCCAGCCATCAGGCCGCCAAACCAGGCCCTGCCATTCCTGGAACCCCTTAGGATTCCAAGAGGAGGGGTCTCTCTTGGATAAGGCCAATGTGCCCTTGGCTGAGATGCTGGGATGTCTCTCCCCGCTTCCTCCAATAACAACCACACCTATACTTCTGTACCAGCCAATGCTAGGGCACCTAGGAAGGAGAGCTTGAGCTGAGCTGGCCTAACTAACAAACAGGACAGTGAACTGGGACAGGGCTTCCTCTAGGGACAAGTAGACCCTGAGCAGCAGAAACTGCAAAGGGACAGAGGGAAGAATGAAGCCCTCCTGTGTCCACATGCCTGAGTACACACAGTGTACATCAGGGTGACTGTATGATCCAAGCAGAGGACAGCAGCAATGGCCTGGGATTCCCTGTAGGGCTAGACAGGCTGCAAGACCCACTTCCCAATACTGACCACAAAGGGAGCGAGTCCCCTGTCACTTTAGGGCCCCCTCTGTCTCCTCATCCAATGCTTATTGTTCAATATAACCTATCTGACTTCTTTCTGGCATGCTGTCTGAATTCCAAAGATTCTATGGGACTAACGAGCAAAGAGCAGGAGGAACAGCGACATCAGGAACTTCATAGCCTGCATCTGCTCCAGACCCAGGACACCCAAGGGGAAGGAAGGCAGCCTCCCCTGATCTACCTATCTACCTTAGTTTCTTCCTGCTTCCTCCTAGGACCCTGGCCCCAGATCCCTCTTTGGTCACTTTACCTATCACTTCTCTCCACACCAGCTCCTCTCCAGACAGAAATGAACCTACAAAAGCCTCACCATGACCCAAGCAAGCAAAGTGATGAATGGCGTGAGGCTCAGGCAGGCAGCTGCCCTCTGGAAGGAGGTAGGTTACCCAGACTTAACAAGCATGCACACATCTTAGCAGCACCCCACCTAGGAAGTTAGACACTCGCTTTGGTGTTGTAATAAAGAAAACACAGAAATATTATAAATACCCACAACAAAGGACTGGTTAAATGCATCATGGCATACTAGATAATTGTTAAAAATTATAGCGTCCAAAAGTCCTTTAACAATATGGGAAATGCTAATGATGCGATATTAAGCTGGGAAAATCACATTAAAATGCAAATGCATGTGCCCAAAGAGCTGCAGTGGAGGGTGCCAGCCACTGGTGGAGGGTGCCAGCTGCTGGTGGAGGGTACCAGCTGGCTATGCTGAGCATTGGTAGACATCTTCCCCTTCATACCACTTGGGTCATCATGTGACCTAGAGGTCATAACTCCCCAGCTCACCTACATCTTTCCTGGTCCTAGGCCACGCATGGGGGTCTAGTTCCTCTCATTCTAAATCACTCTAAGTGACAGGGGACATCACTACATCCTCTGTACAGTTCATGGTTCCTTTCATACCAAGTAAGGGGCAGTAGCAGAAGAGACAGAGCCACTGCAGCCAATAAGGCATCTTTTGGAGGAGAAGGGGAACAAGAGAGGATAATGGGTTGAACATGATCAAAGTTCATTATATACACCAATGGTTTGTATAATATATGAGAGATATATACATACATACATATGTGTGTGTATGTGTATGTGTGTGTGTAGTCCACACAGCACCCTTCAGCGGAGCTTGCCAGCATATGGGCCTTGCTTGGATACTGGTGCCCTGCCATCCTCTGGCCAGATATCTGTGTGCAGTGGACAACTGAAGGAGGGAGCATGAGGACTTGGGTGGGCTAGGAGACTGCAACCCTGAAGCTGCCACAGAAGGTCTGGGCCAGCACCTGCACAGACGGTGCTGCATTACCCAAAGGAATTTCCTACAGCCTCTCTGGGCCTTGTAAACCAGAGAGAGCTCAGTGAGCAGGTGGATGGGGTAAAGCAGATAATACCTTATTTTTAAAAACTCCAGTATTCTGGTTAAGAGCCAAGCAGTGAGCTTGATGGAGGCGTGTGCCGAGGCCCAGCCCTCATTTTCTCTGCATGTGTACAGAATGCAGGCTCTACATGACTACAACCTAGACACACCACTTCCTCTTAGCATGGCCAACATATGCTCAGTGTTCCTGTAGGACCCGCTGGGAAGTGGCCATCGGCTGTCTGTGGGTGAGAAGAGGCTGAGTGAGACAGCATGTCTACCGACAGATAACAGCAACACCCACATGTGAAGTGGCACGAGCATCAACTGGCACGGAACAGAGTTCCAGATTCACGGAGGTGAGAGCCATCGGTCACTGAAGACCAGTCCCCAAGCCAGCACATAAGTAAGGTTCCTAGTGATCCTGTCCAGTGACAGGCAGCAAGCCTCAGGTCAGCTATCCCCCAGGTTGTAGATGGAATAGTCGGTGATTTGGTGGGGGTGAGGTGCTGTGGAAAGTGTCTAAAGGGACATCCATGGGAACACACAAGACAGCTGGCATTCTAACCAAAGGAGACCAAGTGGAAGAAATGAGCAAGAACAGACCCAGAGCTGATGGGAACAAGTTAATGACAGGCCAATGCCACCAACCCCAGCCAGAGTTCTAGAGAAAAGACACAGGCACTAGCTGAGGAAGGAGAGCAAGTGGGAGTGGGGGACACACACAGGGGCCTTCCTCCTCTTTCCTTCCCTCCTCCCTCCCTTCTCCTTCCTCCTCTTTCCTCCCTCCTTCCTTCCTCCACCCCTCCTCTCCTTTCCTCTGTCCCTTTCTCTTGCTTCCTTCTCTCCTTTTCCTTTTTTTCTCCAGAAGCTCTGCCCTAACAGCAGGACCGCAGTGGAGCTGTATTGGCAGCTTCTGAGACTGTGAAGAAAAGAAGACAGAAACAAAGGAGACAAATCCACAGCTACAGCTGGAGACCTCAAGGCTCACATCCATGCACTTCTCCCAATAACAGAAATAGCAAGGACAGAAGTGCAGACCAGAAGGCCCCGAGCTGCCAGTCTGACCCTAGGGCACTGCTGGATCATCTTCCCCACGAAGGCCAACATGGCATCCGAGCATGTGCCAGCAAGTCAGTCAGTAGGTTCGCCCTACTCTGGGTGAGGAGACCAGCCCTGACAAACAGCGAGTCATACAACCTGTTTCCAACCGCAGCAGAATTAGGCTCAGCATTAACAACAGAAGGATATCTGGAGAATCTCTTCATGTTTGGAAATTAAATAATATAATTCTAAACCCATATGTCAAAGAGGACGTCAGAATAAAATTAGAAAACTTTTAGATTGAATTAAAACAAATTTTATTTTTTATTGGTAGCAGGCAGAAAAAGAATATGGGTAGCATGTAGCTGTTAACGTTTAAAAAAAAAAAACTAATGGCCTAACTTGTTTGATTACTAAGAAACAGACATGTGAAAACAAAGCAAGAATATTAAAAAAAATTTTAAAAAAGAAAATTAGAGCAGAAACCAATGAGGTTGGAAACAGAAAAGCAATGTAAAAACCAATACTTCATTGACCAATAGAAGGTGACCAATAAGATTGACAAACTTCTAACCACAGAGTGGGAAGGGGATAGTCAGAAATGAAGAGGAGGCACCGACAAACTAGACACCATGAACACTGAGGGGCAAGTGCAACAAGTTCTCGCATGCGCTTGTCACATGTTCCCATGAGATGAGCTCACTCACGAAGAATTGCATGCTCTGATTAGCCTCCTCTGTGACCTCCAAGAGACCATGTGACACACACTGTTCCCAGGAGGGTAGAGTGCTGAGGGCAACACAATGTTCTGTGTTACCTCCAGGAGCTCTCTCAGGTCACAGTGAAGACCAGGAGCCCCACCCCTGCTTAAATCTTCCAGGGTCTCCAACCCTAAACTCTGAAAAGCACAGGATGAAAAGCTGGACAGACATGATCCCTCACCTGTAATCCCAGCACTCAAGAGGCAAAGAAAGGTGATCTGGGTAAGCCAGCCAGCTAGGATAGTCAAATCAGTGAGATCTGGGTTCAGTGAAAGACCCCACCTCCATAAGCACAATGGACAGGAATTGAAGAAGACCTCCGACATCAATTTCTGGCCTCCATGAGCACACACACACACAAGAAAACACACACACACAGAGCTATAAGGAATGATGGAGCAGAGAACAAAAGAGTTAGGATGGTATTATGTGAGAATTTCCCCAGATTAATGACAGGCAGCACATGGTAGGTAGGTCCAGAAGTTCCAGGGAACACAAAGTGGATAAAAGGGGGAATAGACAAAAATATAATATAACACAGCTATATCTAGACATAGAATTTTAAACTGCAGAAAACTGGAGACGAAGAAAACACCGTGCCAACAGCCGGGTAGCAGAGAACCATATTTGCAGAGAAGCAAAGCTAAGAACCACACTCAGGCTCCTCTCGGAGTCACACAGAGAACAAGGGAGAGCAGCCAGGGGGTGGGGGAGACCAGCAGCTGAGAAGTCTTTACCTTGCAAATATTGCTTTGAAGAGTAGATAAGGGAACAGTGAGAGGGCTCCATGGGTAGAAGCACTTGCTGTGCAAGTCTGACAGCCTGAGTTCAATTCCCAGAATGCACAGTAAAAAAAAAAAAAACAAGTCGATAAAGTTGTCTTCTGATGTCCAAAGCACATTGTGGCATACATGCATGCCTGTGTATGTGCACACAATAATACTGATAACAATAATTAATAATAATAATAATAATTATAATAGTTCTAGTAGGAATAATCATAATAATATGGAGGGAAAATAAAGGCTTCTCACAAAAGAAAATATTCAAAAACTTGAATAAATTTGTTTCCCACAAGCCCATCTTACAAAAATGTTAAAAGACGTTCTTTAGGAAAAGAAAAAAGGATAAAGATGTACATTTGAAAAAAGGAAGAGGGACCAGCGAGATGGCTCAGAAGGTAAAAGCACTTGCTGTCAAACCTGGAAATCTAAGTTCAGTCCCTGAAACCTATTATCTCGTGAAAGTTATTCTTTGACATCACACACACACACACACACACACACACACACACTTAAATAAAAGCAAGCTTTAAGGGGCTGGAGAGATGGTTCAGAGGTTAAGAGCACTGGCTCCTCTTTCAGAGGATCCGGGTTCAAATTCCAGCATCCATATGGCAGCTCACAACTGTCTGTAATTCCAGTCCCAGGGGCTCTGACACCTTCACACCAACACACGTGAAATAAAGTTAAATAAATTATTTAAAAATAAAAATAAAAACAAGCTTTAAAAAAAATGTAAGTCTGGGTGTGGTGATGCACACCTTCAATCCCAGCACTCAGGAGGCAGAGGCAGGTAGATCTCTATGAGTTGGAGGCCAGCCTGGTTCAAACAGTGAGTTTCAGGACAGCCAGGGCTATATAGTGAGATCCTGTCTCAAAAAAAAGAAGGAACATACAAGATGTATAAAATGGAGTACGTAAAAACTCATTTTTCTTAACACGGAAAATAATGAATTTGTTCAAAATAACCACCACAGCAATGTACCCAGGAATGGCCATTATGACGAGGGTGAGGGAGGGAGAGATCAGGATTACTTTGCTACTATAAGGTGCAGCTTCTTACACAGGACAGGTCATGTGACTCAATGTGAGGGTCATAGTAACAGGCCAAGTGAAGAGTCTCTAAGTACATAACCACTAAAAAGTCATTAAAACGCTAACGTGTTTAACTCCAACTATTTCTGGCAGCACTCGCCTTGTACCCTAGTTTCCTGCATCTTGGCCCTGAACACACGGGTGCCATCACACCAAAAGTCACCAACCAACACTGCCTGCAACACCCCGGTTCCAATTCCAGGATATCACATTATGAATTGTGGGGATTTTACTGTATGTAAGATTTTTCTATACTTATATAAATACAATGGTTAAATTAACAGAAAACAAAAACTTTGGCTATTTACCTGGGGTCATTTTTCGGCATATCAGTATTAAAGCTGCACCATGTGGGATAGTATTAGGATGTCTGACTTAAAAGTTAACCACTGCCAGAATTGCTAACTTGAGTTCCATTAAAAAAAAAAAATCATTAAGTGAGACACCAGATAGCCTATTGGGAAATGCTTGCCTCAACAAATATAAGAACCCGAGTTCCATTCCCAGGACCTACAAGTATGATGGTGTATGTTTGTAATCCCACTGCAGGCAGGCAGAGCCCTGGGGCTCATTAGTCAGACAGCCTAGCCTACTGGGCAAGTTCTAGGTCAGTAAAAAAAGAAACTTGGAGAGAGAGACAGAGAGAGAGACAAAGAGGAGGAAAAAAAGAGAAAAGGTGAATGACACCTGGGGAATGATACCTGCAACTGTCCTCTGGCTTCCACACACACATGCACATACAAATGTATAAGCATGCAAATAAACACACACATGCACACACACCCATTAAATGGGTTTTGGCTTGGGTTTAGGGCAGAATTTTTAATAATTTCTGAAGTGACCCCAAACATACTTCTGTAGTTTTATAATTCATGTTTATGCAAAGCAGAGTTCTCAGCATTAACAATTATAAAATTCGAATATTCATCAACTATGAACAATGATGAAGATGCTCATGTCCTTCAGTATCAAATGATCTGTCGACACTTAATGCTTTGTGTAAACACACACGTGCACCTACCTGTCTCATTAGTACACAAATCTGTGTTCATCTTTAATAATGGTATGTATATAAATCATGTGAGTATCAAAGAACTGTTAAAATAAATTTCCTTGTGACTTACCACCAGTAAATCCTTGAATTATAGATGTATTTTATATATCTACATACCTGGAATTGCATAAAAACTTGGACAAAAGAGACTGCAAATGAAAAAAGTTGAAGACGGCCTCTTAAAAAGCACTCAGCGTGGACTAAGGAGATGACTCAAGAGTAGGTTAACAGCACTTGCTGAGCAAGCTTGAAGACCTGAGTTCAAGTCCCCAACCCCCAAGAAAAAACCTCCCAGTGTGGTTGCATACCTATAACCCCAGAACTGGGCTGGGGGTAGAGAGACAGAAGGATGGCGAGGGCATGTGGGCTGCTGGCTTAATTCCAATTCCATGTAAAACCCTCTCTTGGGAGAAAGTGGAAAGTGACAGAGAGGGCACCTTACGTCTTCCTCTGTGTGCACATGTTCACACACGCAAATATTTAAAAACAAAATTAAAACACTAAACTGCTCACCATGCCTTTGGAATCCTACAGTATCAATAGAGAGTAGATTTGAATTAGCTTTAATGTAGCAAATTCCATAGCAATCCTCAGAAAGTTAGGAAAGTAACACCAGTGTGCTAAGAAAGCAGCAAAGGCCACAACTGTCCAAATGCTCAACTAAAACCAGAGAAGGGGGCAGGTTTGGTAGCCTGGGCCTGTAAACCCACAACTGACAACACAGAGGCAGGAGTATCAGGAATTCAAGAGTAGCTACATAGTGAGCACAAGCAGCAGAGGCCATGCTGCATACAAAAAGCAAGATTATCTCCCAATATCAAAAGAGAGCAGAAACCCTATGATAACATATGATCAGGGAAAGCTAAGTTATTAGGAACCTGGAGGGGCCAGTTCTCCAAGCCTTACAGTATAAGCACCTAGTAACAGACTATCAAAATGCATAAGGAAAACCTGACAGGCTTGTACTGTGAGACAAATGAAGCCTCGTCACAGTTGGGGCTGCCAACTCTGCCTTCGGAAAAGGACAGACCCATGAAGAGGAGCACAGTTACAACCCCAGCACTCTGAAAGTAGGAGGAGAAGGATTGCTATAAGTTCAAGTCCAGCCTGGACTACAGAGGGAGATCCTGTCTCTTTAAAAATGAAAAATAAAAATGTCTAGCAGGGGAAAAAATCAATAAGGACACCAGTAAGCTCAACAAGACTCATACCTGACAGCTAGAGACAGGAACAGGCTGTGGTTACAGGGCCCAGGGACAGAGGCCAGGCTGCTCCAGGCACAGGACTCCTTTACAAGTGTTGAAAATGTTCACAACTGACTGAGACGTCGGCTTCTGTGTGCTGGAAACATACCAAAAACTGCTGCGCAAACACTACAGACAAGTCAGCTGGGCGGTATCGGAATAAAAGCTGTCACCAAAAGATTATCAGATATTTAAAGTAAGATCAGACAAAATAAAAATAACTTGGACATCAAGTTGATGAGTTATGGACACTGCTAGCCATGGAAAGGAAGTCAAGTAAAGAAAAAGAATTGATATACAAATTAAAATAATTTTAAGCACCTCAGGGTGAGAAACGTTGGGTCCAACATAGAGCTTTCCTCAGTGGCAATCTGTTTGGTAGAGAACACACAAATCAGAAATCTATGTACAGATTTACAGAATCATCACATGTCTACAGAGCAGGTCTCTAGTCTCAGCTCTTCATACTTCACCCATAGTTTCCTAGTGGGTGGGTGCTAATGACAGTCCTAGGCTACTGGCCTCTGGGCTCCCAGTCACTCATCAGCAACTCACCCAAGGAAACAGACTCAGGAGAAAAAGTTAGGGGGCAAGTTTCAGAGGTTCTGCACTTTAGTAACTAACTAACTGCCTTCATCTGCTCAGGGTTGGGGACCACAGGGGCACCCCAGCCACTTGCCCAGGGACTTGTGAAGGCAACCAGGGGAGCTGACAAATGCACCAGACATCCTTAGACACAGACGGCTGCCTTCCGCAGTGGGTTTGCTATGTAGACTGAATCCCTTGAAGGTATGGTTGGTCCACCTGGGCTGCGTTACATCATGCCCTAGAAGAACACCTGGTATCTGGTATCGGCTCAGAAAGCATCTGTGCCATTCACAAATAACATGTTTCTTCTTCCCTCGCTAGAGAAAGAGAAAGTAACACCTGGCTTCAGGTCCACCCTGCATGGCTGCCAGCCCCTGCCTTAAGAGATGACCCTATCGGGATCAGCGAGCTTCCTCTCTAGACTGTAGGCAGTGGGCTTACCCTCGCAGGGGGTTAGGGTAATGCTTCCTAGCCAGAGGGTACACTGGAGATAATGCCAGCTCTCCCTCCCAGGCCCACTAGGACAGAAAGAGCTATAAAATAGGGTAGATGGCGGCACCCACAGTCTGATAACAGAGGTTTGAGGGGTGACCCGGAGCCTCACCCACCTCCACCCGAGAGAGACGGAAATAGAGTCCTGGGAAAAGCACAACAGAACCTGAGTCCTGCCACATGTCTCCCTCTCCCACATCCCCAGCTCTGTGGGGTCTCCTAGTCTCATGGGCACTGAAAAGTTTGCAGCAAAGCTTAGTCAGAACTGCAGAGAGGACAAAGAGTCCAGATAGAAAGGCGTTTTAATATGAAACAGATGAAAGAGACGGATGGAAAGTAATCAAAACCTCATTAGGGCAAATAAGCAACCTGCCTACAGTGTCACCAAAACTGATGGCATGGAGCACAGCGTGGGCGAAGCTGGGTCTCAAACAGCTGCCATCGGGCAGATGACGGCACATGAAACCCTGACAATCCCACTCAGGGCACTGGCCTAGCACCCACACTAAAGCCTCAGGAGTGGTCACCAGGAGTTTTCAAACACCTCAATGCCGGGCCACCCAGACGACGGGACAGGAAGGCAGGCAGCTCCCAGATGCACCAGGTGTGTAAATGCAGCTCTTCTCAGCTCAGGCCACCCAGAGCCAGAGAGGAAGCTCCACCTAGGGAAAGCCGCCCACAGCAAGGGCCAGCAATGAGATCAGTGGATTGTGCCTCTGCTTGCATGCCAATGGGCTGGTTAATTACTCAGGATCTTTGGATCAGTCTTGACTAGCGCTATTAGTCTTTCTTGCAATTTTTTTCTCCCCCAGAGCCTACTAGGTGCTCAGTACAATGGTAGGTGTTAGAATACAGCAGCAAAGAGGCCCAATTCCTGCCTCAGAGGAGGCTCCCTTCTCCTGTGACACTACAGCTTAAATGCTAATAGCTGTGATGACAAAAAGCCAAGCTGAAGGTCCACAAGGCCAAGGGCCAGCCAGGGCCCTGTTGTCACCTCACATTAGGGCACATGCCACAGAGAACCTAGCACATGGCTCCAGAAGGGGGTCAAGAAGCCAATTCAAGAAGTCAAAATGTCCCTTTAAACACTTAAGAAAGGAAGGAAGAATGTAGAACAAGCATGAAATATTGATGATCCATGTCAAAGCAACACCAGGGTGTGCTGAGCAAAAGTGAGCTAGCCTGTCAGAGCTGATATTATTGGGAGAATCCCGGAGAGGGTGGAAGTCAGGGGTTTAGAGGAGCAGCAGAAACACAGCGAGTCTCAAGACATCACAGCTGTCTTTCTCAGGGGTAGAGCAGGAGGCAACCAAAAGCTCTTAGCCCCTGCCTGCCCGGCGTCTACCCCACACACAAGGAGGAACTGGGCCAGAGTCCAGCCTCCCTAGTTCCGGGAGGCACTCGTCCTAGATTCCCCGAAGCTTGCTCCAGTTCCCAGTCTAGGCCTACCTTCTTCAAGCAGTGACTTGCTGAGGCTGGAGTTCCATCATCCGGCCTCGTGAAAAGACAATTCCTAAGCACGGGATCCAGCTTCTCAGCTTCTGTGGGGCTTCCTTAACAAACTGATATAGGAGGGAGGAGCCACTTTGAGGACTTAACTTTGACTTCAAGCACAATGAACTTGGAGGTGACTGTCAAGAGGCACAGTGATGGTGGGTCTTGTCTTGGTGTTCTGGCAAATCTATGGCTCCCACATCATGCAGGGCTCAAAGCCAGGGTATCACCAGACTAGAAACCAGGAGGCTAGTGCTTCTGTTGTTATCTTACTTATGTTATAGTTATTATTCCACCAGAACCCAGGAGCTGGAGAGGCCAGCCTTGGCCAAGAACCACAGAGTCCAGCTCACACAGTACCTTACCCCACACAGGATCTCCTGGGAACTCCCTGCAGCCATCATTCTGAACTGCAAATGCTTTCACATCCATTGTCAGAGAGGCCTCTCCTACACAGATCCCAGAGCCAACCCCACTGGCCAGTTCCCATTGTCCTGGTGCTGCTCTGGTTCAGGTTCGCTAGAAGATGCAGACGTGACCAGGCAGCCGCTGAGAGGCACCTGGGGATGAAGAAGCCATAGGTGCCCAAGGAGACCAGAAGCTGCCACAGTCATAAAAAAGGATCACAGCTGGTATAGACCCACTGAGTCAAAGGCTCAGAGGGTTCACATGAGAGAAGTCGGGCACCACTGAGTTCACAGGTTCCAGATTGGCTTTTCAAAGGTTTTCACTCTCAGCTCCTTCTGTATCTCCTGGAGTCTGCTGACACACAGAACTTGCTCCGCCATAGAGGACTATGGAGGCAAAATCTATACCTAATGAGGGCTGGAGCTCTCCTCCATGTGGCTAACATGAGAACCCTGCTCTGCGGACATACTCCCTATTTCCTTCTGCCACAATGACGAGGGACTGTGCACCACAGCAGGTTTGCCTATTTTGCCTTGGATCACCCAGACAAGTGAGTAGCAAAGGGAGTATTTGAACCTCATTCTCCGGCAGCTCAAGGCCATGGTTCTGAAGAGAGGGGCACCCAAGCACCATGGAAGCCAGAATAAGGACACCCTGGGTACCAGACAACAGCTCTCCCAGAGAAGATGCTGGAAGTAGTCACAGAATGTGGCCCAACAGCATCCAGTCAGCTTAATGTGGCTGAGTACATCCTGCAGATGCTGGAAGTGAAGTCTGGCACTTTGTCATGATGAGATGGGACTCCAGTCATCAGGTCATGGCAAAGAGAGCAGCCAAGAAATGAGGAAGAGAGCCAAGCAGCCCATTTTCCATAATGAACTAGGCTGGGCTGGATGGAGTCAGAATCCCAACATTTGACATTTTGCTGAGTTTCAAGATTCAGAAAAAAAAAATCTACTGGCTTAACTATTCATCGGAGCTTGTGCCTGAAGTCTTTGGGTGAGGCTACTGACCTGAAGTGGTCCCACAGTGATGGGCTTGGGACCCTTGGTCTTGATGGCAGAAGCCTGCTCCTTGCCTGCAAAAGGTTGGCTTACTTTGACCCAGAATTTGAGTTCTTGCACTTGAGCTTAAGAGTCTCAATCCCTGGTGTGGAAGAGCTCCTGGAACAAAGAAGCCACTGCAGTGGACTGCATGACAAAGTCAACCTTAATAGTCCACTGAGAGGAAACAAGAAAAATGACCCAAACACCACTGGCTGGAGAACCACCCAGAAAAAAAAATTCTCTGAGCACACGGTATCTGTGAAAATGTATGGAAAGGGACCAGGTACAATGGGTCCCACTCATCAGCAGCTCACAAAGATTAGTCCCAAACAGTTATCAGAGCCAGGTCCCTCTATGCTCAGTGTCAGATAGACTATGTATCTGGGGCTCTGCAGGCTGTGCAGTCTCTGCTCCAAAACTGGGATATGAAAGTAGCCACAAAGGGGACATAAATGAATTCATGTGGCTGTGTTCAAATAAAACTTTATTTACAAAAAAATAAAAGGTGAGTTGAAGAAACCCTTTTTCTGATTCCTTCTGAATAGAAGTCTACCAGGTGCCTATCAGATGCTGTGCTGGGCACAGGAACTAAGGCGGGAGTAAATGAGGAAGACACACGAAGCCAAAGGGTATCATGGAAACTTGATCTCAAGCAAAACCCTTACAAGAGTTGACAGTAGGCGAGGGGAGGAGAGGAGACCAAACTGGCTCTATAGCTCTATGTTTATAAAGAGATTAGAAGGTACAGGGAGCAGTGAAAGGAAAACAGCCAAACATCACCATGTCTCTCCAGCTGGCCTCTCCCCCTGAACTGCCAGTCATAAGACTGCACATTGCTATCCCATAAGCACTCCTTTCCTGGGTGGTGACACAAGAAAGCTCAGTTTGACTGTGAGCCAAGGTCTGTGTCCCTCCTGCTTCTACCTCCTTGCCTACTGCAGCCTCGATAGGATAGTCAGAAAAGGGCCACACTGTTGAGCGTAGAAGCAGAGGCAATCAAATCTCTGTGAGTCTAAGGTCAACCTGGTCTACACAGAGAGTTCCAGGTCAGACAAGACTACCTCTAAAACAAAAGGAGAGAAAAGGGCCACATAGCTCTCTGCAGACTTCAGCACCAGGGACAGAGCCCCTGCAGTCCCCATTCACTGACCAGCAGCAGCAGTGTCAAAGCAGGGAAGTGTGCTGTCCCCAGAGCCCAGCTGATGCAAACAGAGCCACTGTACCCCACTGCTCTGTGACCCTGTGTGGGAGGACTGTTGGTGAGAGGAAGTAAAAACAAACACTGCACAGATCCCTTCACCCACGTTATTAGCTTGGGAGAGAGTCACAAACGTGCCGATAGCAGCAACAGCAACATCTGCTTCTGATTGCTTCTCCCCAGAACTCGTCAGCTGGCGTTTGCCCCAGGAGAAAAGCTGGTATTTGCAACAAACTCTTAAATCAGATGGCATCCAGAGTGAGTAATTTCTTACATATTTGGTCTTTGAGGCCAAAAGCACTGAACGCACCTTTACAGGAGAGCCGGGCCATACAGGGGTCCCACACCAAGGGTCTGCTTACAAGGTTTCTTTTTTTTTTGGCTCTTCAACATAGGGTTTCTCTGTGTAGCCCTGGCTGTCCTGGAACTCACTCTGTAGACCAAGATGGCCTCAAACTTGGAGATCCATTTGCCTGTTTCCCAAGTGCTGGGATTAAAGGTGCTATCATCACAAATTTTTGATTTGCATACCATGCTCAAATGTTTCCTTCTATTTATTATATATTTGTGTCCTAAAAAAAGGAGGTGTTCTAGTGTTTTCAAAAATTCCACTGTAAAAAAAATTCCACTGTGCCCACTAGTTTATGGGTAATATTCCTCTTATTTTTGTAAAACATTTCTTTTACAATAGAAAAGTAGTATTTTGAAAGTGTATGAATCTATGTTGCCATTTAAGAAGTGTCTCAAGGAAGAGACCCACAAAGTACTCTGAAGCAAGGATCTCTGTTTGTAGGTTCTGCTCAGAAGCCCACAGACCTTCCACAGCCTGCAGGGTACCCCCTTCCTGGAAAGCTAGTCTGGTACACAGTGTGGATATGGATAGAGACTCTGGGCTGGGGGGGTTTGCTGCACTGTCCCACATCAACTCCACACCAGTGTCACCAGGATGGAACATCCCCAGGTGACATGGATGCCTTCGGGTAGGTTCTCATAGTGCTGCAGACTCTTCGACACTGGTTCTCTTCATGATGAAATGGAAGAGGACACCTCCTGCTGCCCTGTACCTCTTTCTTCCCTATTAGCTTTCACGCAAGTGGAACAGGGTACAGGAATGGCACAGGCTATGCCTCTATCTTCCTAGGACAAACTGAGAACAACCTGGAGTCACCGAGTCCCTCAGTCATAGTCCTGACAAGCCTCTCACACACCTCTGCCTCTCCACATACTTCACAGCCATTGATACCAATACAGAGCCCTTCCTCAGCCAGCACACCAACCTCCACAGGGCCACAGCAATAGCTCTGATTGGATAATCCTCCTCTGGCCCTGGCCAAGACACAGCACTGATGGTCTCTTCCAAGCCCACCCTGCTGCCCAGTGTTCTTGCCAGTAAAGTCTATATATCTCTCTTAGAGCTCACACTCCTACCTCCCATATATGCAGTGTTCACATGGCCATCTTCCTCAACTCATTCAGTCAGTCATGACTCGCCAAGTGCCTGCCTGAGCCAGGCATTCCAGCAAACCACAGAATCTTTGCCCCACAAACTCACATTTGAGGGAAGAGAGATAGGCAAATATAAGAACATGAAAAATCCAAGCTGTGCCAAGTGATGGTAAAAACCATGGAGAGGAATAAAGGAGCAGAGGGGACCAGTGAACTTGAGGAGAGTGGCAGGCAGGGAACGTGGCATTTGAGTGATGTTCCCTCTGGGAACATACTCTACATAGAAAACTGGAGAAGCTTCAGTACACAGGCAAAAAATGTGCAGCATGTTCTTGGAAAGGCAGAGTATAGAAGGGCAGGGCTCATAATCAGGGGCTTTGGGGAGATCATTTAAGCCTTGTGGATCATGGGCTTTTGCTGCAATTAAGACAGAAACCTGGAGATGCTGCCGGAGGATGGAACCATCTGATTTAGATCACTCTGCTGCTGTGTGGCAAACAACTGTAAGGCCAGCAGCAAGGGTAAGCAAACAGGAACCCCAAGTTCTCCTAACTCAAGACAATGGCGCTCCAGCCAGTCACAAAGCAGAGGACGTGGGCAGAAGGGCTGATGCTATGAAGGGAGGAACATGGTTTGCTGGCAATTATAATAGGGGTTCAATGGGAAGAGCAGAGACGGGGCTGGTGTTTGGAACCCAAATTTGAGTCATCATGTGTTAAGAGACAAGGACAACTGGAGCTTCAGGCTGCAGCAGGGTAGGAATGAAAGACCCCCAGCTTTTAAGGCCCCTGAGGCCAACACCTCCTCCAGGAAGGCCCCTCAAGACAAGCTGGCAAGCATTGTGCTTCTCCGTCCATGTACATGTACACACTGCAGAATGTTTTCTGCCCTGGAGTTGTCCATCTGCTGGAGAACTGCAGGCTGACTCATTTCCCACATACAGTAGGTACTCAACAAATCTTCACAGTGATATACTGCATAAACTTGTACCTGTGATGTTTTAATATCTAAACTATCCTCTAAAACCTCTAAAAATGATGCTCAGACCTCATTAAATATGAAGCCAAAACTATTCTGCCTCAAATATACAGGTGTAGATCTGTCCCTACTTATTCGAAATACGAAGGACAGTTCTCCCACAGAAAGGATTGCCCAGCAGGCACTAAGCAGATGGCTTAGTCAGTAAAGCGCTTGTCTTGTAAGCATTGAGTCCCTAAATTCAATCTCCAGAGTAGTGTATAAGGTCAGGTGCAATGGTGCTGCACTCCCAGCACTGGGGAAGCAGGACAGGCAGAGCCCCGGAGCACTCTGGCTAGCCAGCCTACCCGATCAGAAAGGCCCAAAACACAGGTGACAGCTCTTGAAACACCCAAGGTGGATTTCTGTCCTACACACACATACACACACACACACACACACACACACACACACACACACACACACACACACACACACACGAAAGGCCAGCATCAGAAAAAAAGGTGTCACCTTGCCAGTCCTCATGTCCCAAGCTTTGATTTCAGAGCTGAAGCCGCCACATAAAAAGACGTTGTGATCTTTTGGATGAAATTTCAAGGTGGTGATTCTGAAGTCACTCCGACCACTAAATACTTGGGTCCCTGCAACATAGACAGAGAAGAAAGAGTGAGAAAATACTCAGATCACACGTACTTCAAAGTGGAGATGTTCACACAGCTCACCAGGGCCTATGTGGCCCAGTGTGGACCTTCTGGAAACAGAGCAAGGTGGCAGCTCATTTCCACTCCCTGTCAAACCCCTCCTGAGACCCTGACTAAGCCAGGCAGCTGCTCACAGAACTCAATCTCTCCCTGGTATGTGAGAATCATCTCATTTGACCACAGAACAGCTGAAAACAGGCTCAGACGGCTTGGGAAACTTCCCACACTGCATGGGCAATACAGGAGACTGTTTATCTAAAATCTAAATGCAGAGTTGGTCAGAATTTATTTCAGGACACATCTTCCAATCCTTCTAAAAATGAAGATGGGTTTGTTACAGAGTACAGCAGGTGCAGGTGACCTGACATGCTGGGCCACAAATGACAGTGACCCGCACAGCAGTCCAGATACAGAATGGACATCAGGTGTGGCTCACTGGGGTCTCACTAGCTCTACAGGACTCGAGACAGCCCTGCCACTTTTCGCATCATCATAAGTGGGTATCGAGTCCCTGTGTGCACTGTGGTAAGTATCTGACACATACAGATACATATGGTGTGGAAACGGCTGTCGCTATGGTTTCCTAGAGGTGAGCAATATAAACATCAGAAGGATCCATCCTTCAGAGCCGGGTAAAGCCAGCACTCCCTCCACTGCTCAGTGTGACTTGTGCATCCCACAGCACAAATGGGATCCTTATCTGCCACACTTAATTTGTCCAAATCTGCACCAAGAAATCAGACCAGCTTTAAGAGACACCACACAGGGAAGCACCTGGGTTTTGGCTCCTGACACAATACTAGGGGCCAGGCTCATATACCAGGGACAGCACCTGACACCTTCCAATAGCACAGAAGAGGCTGACTTCCTCAGTCAAATAGGGAAATCATGGCTGCCTTTGGCTACCAGGACTCCTCCACTGAACCAGCACAGTGGCAGAGTGGAACACAGAGGCTGACAGCTAAAAAGCTGGGAAGGTGGCTGTCTGTAAAATGTATGCCACAGAAGCATGAGGAGCTGACTGTGATCCCAAAACCCACATAAAAAGCTGGGCCTTACAACCCCAATACCAACCAGAGACGGAGAGACAGGCAGATCCCCAAGGCTTGCTAGCTGGACAGCCTCACCTCATCAGCAAGCCCTAAATCCCAGTGAGAAGGTAAGGCTCCCAGGAAATGGGACCCAAAGCTCACCACCGGCTTCCACATACATGTACATATGCAAGCTCCTGCATGCACACAGCTGGTGGCAAAGACAGTGATGAGATGTCAAGACCAATGGGTCCCCTTCTAAGCCTTAGAAGACTGTGTTTGTTCATTCCAGGCAGAAAGCACTCCCTGATGGCTGCCTCTGTCTGCTGACCCAATACACTGAGTAAGAACTCAACCAGCTCCAGTTCATCCGGTAAGGAAATGAAACTCATCAATCACAGCTTATGAGAGTCACAGAGGGACAACACAGATCCAATGGCCAGAGCCACTGTCTCCAGGCCTGTCTGCCTATACCCCATTTAGGACAGACCTAAACAGACATCACTGTCATGCAGTGATTTGTTTATGAGTGACAAAATGCACCAGTGTGCCAATATAGCATAGAAACGGTTTTTAAAGACCTTTTTGTATCATTCATTTGTGTATGTATTTGTTTAGAGTAGATGCCATGTGAGTGCAGGTGGCAGCGTAGGCCAGGAGAGAGAATTGGGTTCCCTGGAGCTGGAGTTAAAGGCAGCTGCCTGACATAGGCGCTGCTCCTCTGAAAGAAAGAAGTATCAAACCACTAGGCCATCTCTCCAGTGCCATGGTCACACTTTTTAAACACCAAAATTAGGATCTCTTACACAGTGAGGCAAAAATAAAAATAGCCAATTTAAAATATATCTTAATATGCCATACATTAAGAACATTAAGCAACATATTTTTAATATTTTACTTATTAATTTGGAGTGAATGTGCATGTGCTACGGTATGCAGAGGTCAGTGGACAACCTGAAGGGATTGGGTATCTCCTTCAGCCATGTGAGTTTGGGGTATTAAACATAGTTCTCCAGGCTTGGCGGCAATGCCTTTACCTGCTGAGCTGTCCTGCCAGCCAAGGGCATCGCGACTTCCTAGAAATCATGAAAGCCATATGAGCTACAGAATTAGAGCTATGGCACTTTTAGTGGCAGCAATAGAACCAAACATGCTTTCTCTTATCAAACGCAGATGGCGTCCTGTGACCCAGGGCTTGAAAGCCATCCAACTGTAGTTTCTGTTTACCCAGTGAACTCAGTGAGGCTGACAAAGACTCCTCACAGAGATGCGCCAGGATGCAGGGTGCTAGCCACTGGCCACATGGGAGACATCCCCACTGGCCACATGGGGCGCCAGGATGCAGGGTGCTAGCCACTGGCCACATGGGAGACATCCCCACTGGCCACATGGGAGACATCCTCTACTTCCAGTCTTCAGTGACCACAAAGGACTGAGAGCCCATTTTCTCTGGCAAATAACAGCCCTACACCTAACCAGATGATGTTATCACTATACGCCTATGTTTTCATCAACTTGGTTCAAAGTCAGATGAAATGTTCTTTTAAAAGGTTTTAAAATGGATGGGAAATGGTTAGGGTGCAGACACTAGCTATTTTGTTTTTGTTGGGTTCTTTTCATTTGATGCTAAGAACTGACCTCAGGACCTTGAGCATACTAGACAAGCATTCTACCACTGAGCTACACTTCCCATTCACAAAGTAAAGTCTCCAACGGATGACATTTAAATCATTTTTGGCAACACCAAAGAATAAATAAATAGATCCATTTACAGGTACCAGGGTATAGCTCTATAGTAAAATTTGTGCTTAGTATGTCCAAGGTCCTTGGTTCAAATGCCAGAACTGAAGAAAAAAAAAGGAAAGGAAAGTTAAAAAAAAAAAAAGGAAGTCTGTTTCAAATCATTCTCTCCAAAGTGAAAAATAGTAACTATTAATTTTAAATTTTGGGAGGACAGGGCGATGTCTAGGTACATAAAGTGCCTGCCATATATATAAGCATAAGGATTGGAGTTCAGATCTCCAACACCCACATAAAAAGCTCGGCAAGGTGGCACATTCATATAATCCTGGTGCTAGGGGGATGAAAATGTGGGGGCATCCCTGGGGTTTACTGGCCAGTCATCCTAGCTGAATCAGTGGGCCCCAGGTTCAGTGAGAGACCCTGTCTCAGGAAAATAAGGTAAAGAGTGAATGAGAAAGACCTCACTGTCATTCTCTGGCCTCAACACACGTACACACAGAGATGTGCATGCGTGCACACACGTGCACGCACACACACACACACACACACACACACACACACACAACAGAGTCTTACTGTGTAACCCACAAAGGCCCCTACTGAACTGCTAATGCTCCTGACTCAGCCTCCTTTGCACAGACAGGTCATCCCTGGGCAAACCTTGCTTTTTTTGTTTGTTTGTTTTTTATTTGTTTTTGTTTTGTTTTGTTGGGTTTTGAGACAAAGTCTCATTCTGTAGCTCAGGCTGGGATAGAACTCACTGTGTAGCCCAGGCTGACCTCTCCTGGATATCCTTATGCTTCAGCCTCTCAAGTGCTAGAATTCCAGGCGTGAGCCACCACACCCAGCTGGTACACACTTCCCAGAGCACAGTCACTCCCACGCTGCACCTGCACCTGCCCTTTCCCTCAAAGGATGACTAAGAGCATTGGGGTTTTTTTTCTTCTTCTTCTACTCTCCTCTGGAGTCAAGGATTGGCAGTCACTTGTCATCATAGGAGGTTCTGGAAATACTTGGTTTTTTATAAAGGAGTGCCTGTAAGCTGCACAAGTGCTCAAGGCCCTCAGCTATGCAGCAAGTGGACAATGCTGACCACCTTCCCCCCAGTAGTCCAAGAATTAAACAGGAGTAAAAATGGACCAAGCTAGGCGGAGACACTGATATATGACACAAAGCAATGCTAGAAAGGAGGGCTTACCAGCCTTTGTCATTCACTGCTCCTTTTCATCCAAGATACTTCATGCACTCTCAGGTACATAAGCATATACAGTATGTGCAAACAACAAATATTTGCTGATAATAATAAAAAAATTTAAAAGCAATTCTTTGGCATACATATGATTTTACTACTTACTAAAGATGAAAGCAAATTTGCATACTAATGAGATGGATTACTTGTTTATTTTTAATGGATAATTAAATCCTGAGTATGTGTAGCAGGTCCTGTACTTCCAGGACTCAGGAAAAAGGCAGGAGAACAGCCTGGGCTACACAGTAAGTTTCAGACCAGCCCAGGGTACAGAGTAAGACCGTAACTCAAAATATAAACAACAAAAAGAAATAAGAATTATATTTAATACAACAGAGTATATCATACTTTCAAAGTTTTTCAAAATTGATTGATATTCAGAGATGCTGAGAACTCCACTTTGCATAAATCCATTTTTTAAAAAAAATCACAGAATTATGTCTAGAGCCATTCCAGAAACTGCTAGAAATTCTATCCCAGGCCAAACTTCATTCACCATGCTTAAAATGCAGCTGATTTGAAGAGCAATTTAAAGCCAGCACTCTGACACAATACAATCCAAGGATGTCTAACCTGACGCCTACATGCTGAGTATTGTAAAATATTAAAAGTCCTTCTGTCCCAGAATGGAACTGTTACATTTCTGCAAGAGCAGAAAACTTTGTAAATACAGGACTAGCACTGCACTTCATCACACAGGAGTCTTGAATCTGAGCTGAGACTCTGGGGTGGGTCTCACTGGCATTATCCTACCTGATGACACTCACAGTACAGAATGCCAATAGTGCGTGCTCAGGCCAAGGCTGCAGTAAAGTCATGAAATGCAACATGGGTGAGTACTGCTGGAAGCATCTCGGATCCGTTACGCTTTTGAACTCGAATTCATTTTTGGTCACTGCACACTCAGAAACCTTTAGCAGTTGCTGAGTCTTCACAACCCCACGCTCAGTTCTACAACCCTGTGGAGCTGTGATCACAGTTTTCAAAACTGGGTTCTAGAGAGTGGAAGATGGCCTTTTAAAACTACAGCACTGTTTTTCTGTTGTGCTATGTTGCTGCTCAGGGAACTCAGCAGGCTGTGGGTGCCGCATTAGGACTTCACACCCTCCAACCACCCTCAAAACAATCACGGAAAGCTAATCTAACTGGGAATATGCTTTTTCTCCAGTTTACTCATTTTTTTCACAGCCCAAGCTTTTCTTCACCTTTTTTGTGAGTGTATGCTTGCATGTAGGCATGGAGGGAGGGTGTAGAGGCTAAAGGTTGATGTTGGATGCCTTCCTCAACTTCCTTTTTTGAGAAAGTCTCTCACTGAAGCTGGAGCTCTTCCATCTGCCTAGACTGGTAGCCAGCAAGCCCCAGGCATCGTCTGTCTCTGCCTCCCTGGGGCTCGGATTATAGGCGGGAGTTGCCTCACTTGGCTTTTATGTGAATGTTTGAGACCCCAACTCAGGTCCTCACGCCTAAGAGACAGGTGCTCTACCCACTGAGCCATCTCTCCAGACCCTCTTCCATACCCCTTAAGCTACAGTCAGAGATCATGCACTTAGTTGATATACAGGTAACAAATGTCCCACTGAATAGAATGAGGAGAGAGTCTCTTCCCCTCTGCACCCCCAAATCTGGAAACTACTGTTCATCCTCAGACCCACAGCAAAGGAAAACTCTCCCTGGGGGTGGGAGGCAGGTGCTTTCCTGGGTCCTTGGAGCACAGCATGAAACCAGCAATGTTTTCAGTTTGAAATAGAAGCAAGTCACCAGATGCTTGCTAACAAAAGGTGGGTGACACAACCTTGCTGATGACAGGGAAGAAAGGGCAGGAACGCTGGGCTGCTAAAAGGTGATGGCTGAAGTATTCCTGCTAAAAAGAAAATAAATTCTGAATGCTATTCCCCTCAATTCCCAAAGACCCTGAAAATCTGTCTTTGAAAGGACTAAAATTTCCCACGTAGAAAGAGGCTGTCATAAGTATTTTCTACTTCTAAGAGGTAGGGCTTTACTATTTTTCTTTGTTAAGGAGTCCAAAGCTAAGAGATTTTTAATAAGCTAAAAGGTACTTAATGGAAAACACTAAGGAAAAGTTCTGCTAAGACTTTAGTTCAGAAATCAACATCACAGCCACCATCATGGCCGGACAATTGAGGCAGTTAGGGTGATAATGCTGAGAGCCAGAGAGACCCAACTCCCAGACCAGCTCTGTCTCTTGAGAAGGGACTTAGGTGGTCCCTTCACTGCTCAGTCTCATGCAAGCAGGAGGACTGAAAACTAAGTGCCATACACAGCACTCTGTGGAGTAAGCAACCAAAGTGAACCATTATTGCTTGAAAAATTAAACCCCAACTTATTGAATTCATCTGTGGTTAAATTAAAAGCTAAAGCCAAGGGATGCTGGGTTCTAACAGCAGGAACCTTAAGAGACTAATGACTGTTGAAGCTTTTGCATGAGGCCTGGAGAATACAGCAGCTTGGTCTGGCTTCTGCCTTTGCTTAAGAGAAAGGCAGAAAGGTTAGGAGACATTCATCAAGGAGCAGTCTTGACATGGGGCACTAGCTACTCTCGAGGAGAAGGCCTTTCTCCTGGAATCTGAGGCACTCTCTCCCCTCTCCCAGATGGTGGCCTGTCCATCAGTTTTCTTCAGTACTTGGGCTAACTATAACAGACCTTTACCTTGGGACTATCTTGCTTGTCTGCTTGTTATAGGAAATTCTGTTTATTCACTGCAGGCTTATAGGAAATTGAGCTTTAAAATATGTAATCCATTGGCACTTGGCTGTATTGATCTGGTTATAATGAGCTCAACCAGTATAAAAACTGTTTGGATCTTCTTGGAGTTAAGAAAAATTACTTCTTTTCCTTTTTGGATCAATAATGATACAAATAGAAAATATGTTTCTGGGCTGGTGAGGTGTGGCTTTGTGCAGAGTACTTGCTTAAGAGTATGAAGTTCCAACTGCAATCCCCAGTCCTAGAATAAATCATCCTTAAAGCAAAACCATGCTCAAGGATTCTGCAGAAACCCAGGATGCTCTCTTGACACCATCATCCCAATAGCTTCACCATTCAGTATCACTGAGGCAACACTGGGGTGACCCTGGACAGACAACTCCTTTGAGCTGCACCTCTTCCTTCCTTAGGTAGAGCCATTAGGCTTCCCTAAAGGTAGCCACCCACCCACGTAACCAGGGTAACATCATCTGTCAGCCTAACATCTACACGAGGGGACATTATGGTTAGACAGGCTCCAGGGCCCCAAAGGACCTCCATTTTCATTCAGTGTGTCTGGTTCCCAAACCATTCCTGCCACATCAATGGCATTTCAGGTTAAATGAAAGCCAAGCGCTGACCATCTGTCCCTCTGTAAGAGCTCACCTTAACTAAGTTACTGTGAGGTCACAGTGGGATGGGAGCTACTATGTTCCGTAAGTCTGTCCTTCAAGCCCTCTGGACCTTGCACTTCGCACACACAATCCTGGGCAATGGCAGGAATTAGCCTGCATCTCAGAGCTGAGGAAAAGGAGTTTGGGAAGGGAAAGGACATCTGGCCCTCCTGGCCAGCAATGCAGACAGTGAATGAACTTGTGTGACCCTAAAGTTCCTCTGCCTGCGCCCCACCTCCAGACCTGCCAGCTACTCATGACCTTTCCTTCTCCGTAGCTCTCTGTTGCTAGCCATAGACTCATGAACATGTAGGAAAAATGTTGACAAGGGAAAGCTTATGTTGTTGGCTCGTGGTAATTGAGCCTGTGTTCCCAGGCAGCAGGCATATGACTCATTTCGCTAAAATCAATATCGTTACACTCATCCTCTGGGAAATATTCAGCCAGCTGTAAATTTAACCATCCTGACTCAAAGTTAACGAGAAAAGAAGCTTGCTAACTTTCAAATCAACCTCCATGGATCAGGAGCAGGGCCCATATTGGCAAGTGGGCAGAGGACTGGCAGGATGCCAGCTGGGGGCCAGGTAGGCCTCGACAGCATGCCCACTAGCAGGGTTCTGGAACTCACCAGCAGTGTAGCTCAGAGCCTGACATCCTTACTGTAAAAGTGGGCTCAAAACTGCTCTTCAGGAGTAGCTGTGAGAAAAGATGCAGCAAAGGCAGGCGCAAGCCCCAGAGTAATGAATGGCGGCTGTAGGAGGCTGGCAGTTGCTATCACTCTTTTTCTGAGCCCAGCTACTTTCAATTGTCTGGACAAAACTGAATTTCTTAAAATTAGGGGGTGGGGAGTTAGCTTGCAAACCAGCTGTGTTTAGCTATAAGCAGCTTTGTTGAAACACAGAACCAACCATGCTGAAATCAAACATGCCCTGGCCGTGTTCAGCTCCAGGGTCAGACAACAAAGGCAGCCTAACCTAAGAAGGGCCAGTTGTTCATTGATGGCGGCTGCCTATACAGGCGGAACACAGCTCCTGGGAACCCATGCCAATTAATAAAATCACACCAGGGCCTGGGTGCCGCCTTCTTCATAAGGAGGGCTGGCATGAGCTGCCCAGCTAAGAATGAGACTGGTTTATGGAGGTGCAAAAACCCTCCCCGGAGAGGAGGCAATGAAAGGCTGCTTGGAGAGATTGCAAGAGGTCACAGATGACAGACACATACAGAAGGGGGTTAGGGAGGAGCTTGTGACATGGCTAACAAAGCTGGTGGGTGGGTAGCTGTTCAGTGGGCAAGAGGGTACCTGAAGGACAGTGGCCAGGAACTATCATCAGCTCAGCCCCTGCTAGACCTAGACACAACCTCACTGGGCATAAAGTGGTAAACAGACAAGAATGCCAGTCTGAAAGCAGGCCCTACCCACTGAGACCTGGGACACAGCCAGGACACATTTTTTTCTTCCTGGTCTCCAGGGGCACTAAGGGCCCTAAGCAGGTTCTCCTGGAGTGTGCCACAGAGCTTGAAAACCTACAGAGGCTCTGGCTTCAGTACAGCACTTGCTTCAAGCACCAGTGGGAGCTAGTGCCACTTCAGAGGCTTAACCTGACACAGAGCCTTCTTTCATGGCCTCTCCTCCAACACCTCAGGAGCCGGCAGCACTCTTTGCTACGGCCTTCATTTGGACACTATTCACTCTTCCTATGCCAAGTGCTTTGAAGCTGTCAAGGCTAACACTGCTCATACTGGAACATAGCTGTCCACAGCTCAAGAAGGATCCTTCAGCCCACCACTTAATCAGAGGGGCTAGTCAAGACCACCCGGGCACTCCATTCTCCCAAAGCCTGTTTTCTGCAGATGTTGAGCCACTACCTGGAGACAGCTGAGCACCCTGCCAAGATAGTTTGTCCAAGGCAGGGAGAGGTTAGGGGAGGCCATACCAGTCCATGTGTTGGCAGGACACCTTTGCCAGTCCCATAAGCCCAAACTATATCAGCTTCACCACTGGTTGGGTGACCTCAAGAAGTCACCAAACACTCAGTTCTACATCAAAGAAATGGGGATACAGATGGGGTTCTCACAGGCTAATGGGGGACTAAGCATGATGCCCAAGGAAAGGGCCTACTCCATTTATCTGTATCAGCTCAATATAGACCTAGTGGCATGTGGGACACCAGGGCTACAGCAAAAACTTGGACAGCAAACCACTCTCTATGTCATCAGCCCTAGTCATATGATGGGCCTGAAGACAATTCTTAGAAAAGGAATAGTCATGCAGGGTACAATTCCACCTGGCCAATCCCTCCCACCCACCATGACCCCAACAAAAGACACAGTGGCATCGAGATAAGAGGAGGAAATCAGGACAGTGAGCATCCTAGAGAGAAGGGCTGATGTCACTGGCCATGTCTGCCTAGAGTTCTGTAGAAAGCTAAACTGTGGGGTTTAATTTACACACCCACCTCAGACCCCACTGTCAAGGGGAGCTGCCACCCACCATGAAGGAGAAGGACAACTCTAAAGAGCTGAAATCTGCAAGAGGGGCCCTCAGAGCTGAACAAGCTGCAGGGGGACTCTAAGGATACAACCAACTGATTGGTTTGCAGGACAGGTCACGTACAAAGTCAGTGACACTCAGGGCCTGGGTGGTGTCTGCCAGTGTTCCCTGAGGCTGCCTGTGTGCCTAATGTAGCAGAGACGTTTGTTAGGAAGATTGTAGACGGAAACAAGAGCGCCAAAAATAATTAATCTGTGAGCAGATTTGATTAAGTGTTGATTCATGGCTGTTCCGTAAGCCAACAGCCCGTCAGAACTATAAATTAACGAGATAAAATGGTACTGGCCCTCCATATTTCAGGCCGGGTATTGACATTTTAGAATCCACAGATTTTTAACTGTATTGATTGAGGACACCAGGATAAATGGCCTTGGCGCCAAATTCCCATTAATGACAATGGGCACCGAGTGACTAATTCCCAAAGCACTGCAGAGAGAACGCCCTGCGCTGCCTTCTCCTGGCAGGGCACTCTAATTAGATTGAAATGAAAAAGTCAAATCACCATGGGCGGGAGAAGCAGAAGAAGAAAATGGAAGATCAGACTTCAGGAAGAGAAAGGACAAGACTAGTTAGAGCCAGACAAAGGCCATAGGGTGCACAAGTGCTAAGACCCAGGGCCAGGGAGGGGTGTACAAGCATATGCTGTTTCCCACCCCAGCAGCCCTGGGAGCGCCATTACTCAGGATAGGAGGATACAGCAGAGGCCAGCCTCAGCTCTCCAATTATGTAGATGCGAGCCAGCCTCATCCAAGCAATGGACAAAGAGACCACCAGGATGGGTTGATCCTTGGGGACACACACTTGCCAGGATACAGACAGAAATGAAAGTTATTCTCACAGGAGAGGCCTCATCTGGGGTCCAGAGGCCTTCCTGGACGCTGAGATCCAAACCCATCAACTCTGTCCTCTGTGGGGACAAAAGATATCTGGCATACCCCAGCACAGGCCATGCACACAGTATGTGTATAATAAATCGCAAATTAAAGGGATGAGAACAGTTCTTCAGCAGATGAGCCCCATGCAGACACCAATCTTGGCAAAGGAAGATGAAGTGCCTTCCATCGCTCCCAACTGGACAGTAGCACTTAGAAGTAAGGCCATGCCTCTCTATACCTACTCTGCACACAAGAGCCCCCGGGAGCCCTGGCAGCACGCTGCCCTCCATAATTCAGCACACCTGAAGGGACAAGCACCTCCTCTCCCACCCCTTCATTGAGCCACATGTCACATGATAGCAGCTGCAGTTCCAGGTCCTCCTAGCTGGAACACAAACAGGACCACATTCCACTGCTGCCCCAGACTCATCATCAGTCACCTACAGCCACGAGTCCCTAACTTGTCAGGCCTCAGAGCCCATTGCTGCTGACAGCCAGAATAAGAATTCTGTCCAGGAAGCCAGGGCTGAGCTGGATAGTACAGATTAGACTCCATATTCAACAGTCCCCAGTTTCCCTTGCTGACACTGAGTGGCTCAACCCAGGAATGCTGTATAGACACTGCTTGGGAAAGCTCCTTTTGCTGGCTGCTCCCTCCTTCCCTAACTGATGGAGGCTTCCTGAATATTTTCCTACATGAAATCCCCTTGCTCGGGGGCCTCTCACTATAAATACTGGGAGGAGCCCCTCTGAAGAGTTCCCTACAGAACTTAGTTCCACCCCATGGACTGACAGGAATTCTAAACTGATGCCAACCACAGGACACCGTGATATTTTGGTCCAAATTACACAGCAGAAGTTGATTAAAAAGCTGCCTCTTTATCCGGCCCTGCAGCTTGGGGCTAAGACAACAGTAGCTGTCCTTTGCTGACTGGCAGAGGACTGGTCCCAGGACTTTGTAGACAGCTGCAGTACCACTGGCAAATGGTCTGCACACCCGTCAGGGAAATGAGTCTGTCCTGAGGCCCTCGCCACACCATGACTATGGGTGGTTTGTATTCAGGACCCTCTGGAGAGGCATTCCCAGTGAGAGGGCTAACCTGGGGTAGTGAGACATCAGGACACACCTGTTTCGAGGTCTGTTAGGTGCAGGGCAAAGTCGAAGCCACCACTGAGAATGCGCCGGCCACAGGGAGACCACCGCGCAGCTCTTACCGCCTCACTGTGCACAGAGTAGGTCTGCAGGCAGTGCCCCGAGTCCACAGCATTCCACACCTGCAAGGGAAACACAGAGAGGCAGCGCCAGACACTGTGGTGAGTGCCTGAGCTCCAGGTCAGCAAGGGGCTCCTGGGAAACTGGGTTCCTATTATTCCACATCAAAACAAAAGCTGTAGTCGCTTTCCCTCTCCTCATAGAAATATGCAGACTTCCTTTTTCTGGGGCTAAGAAAACAGCATTCCCTATCTCCATTCAACCCTCACACCTCTCCTACCTGCTGGCTACAAACATGTCACAGTCCTGCCCCAGCCTCCATTGGCCTGCTACTTGTTCTGGAGCAGACAGAGCATGTGGCCAGGCCACAGTCAAAGAATGTCTTGAAGACTGAGACCCAGACAGGGGCCAATCACAAAGTACAAGGAACAGATTAGAAGCAATTGTGTGTCTTCTTAGGAGAGGGGTCCTTTCCCCTCACCTTCATCCTGCCTCCCCATCGGGGAATGAGGCTCCCAGGAGACTGTCCAGTACACAGCTGACTCCAAGTGGCATACAAGCCCAGGAAGGAGAGCTACAGTACTACAACTGGAAGGCTTGGCCACAGAGGTGTTTGGAGCTGGTTCTCCTCACTGTCACTACAGGGTGAAGGGTGCACACTGTAGACACCTCGTCTTGACACTTCATCTTGCTGGTCATGTGGTCCTGGGATCCAGTGGCTCCACCTCACTGTGCCTAAGTCTCTCACTCCATGAAGTGGAAACAAAAGCATTGCCCCAGACAAGGGTGAGGCCAGAGCTGGGCAGGGGTGAGGCCAGAGCAGGGGCGGTTCTGCAGCAGGAGCAATAGTAGAGTTGGGCAGGATGTGTGGGGACTAGAATTCTGAAACAGCAAGATTCCCTGAGTATCAACGGCACCAGATTTTCCTGAGTAAGTTCTAGAAAAGCCCAAACAAGTACACCCACGCACTTCCACAAACCTGCTCCTAGGACAGCTTCCACTAGAGATGAGCTAACTTTACCTGCCAAGTCAAAATGCTGAGTTCTGAAAGGTTTCTGGGAATATGTAAATGTCTACGCTCACCCAAACAAGAGGTCATGAGGAAAAGGTCCCACAGAAAGTGGGGAGGGCCCTTCTGTTTTCTCCTTCCATGCCAGGGGTCAATAGCTAGGTCTCAAACTAAAAAGACTAAAACCAAGAGGCAGCAGTAGTTGTGTTTAAAAACATGGAACTAATAGGAGCAGCCAGGAGGCTGGTGAGTGTAGGGGGATTGGCAGCAGGGCAGCAGAGTGCAGAGCGTGGCTGCTGCTTTGGAATTCTGTACAAGTCTGATGCTAATAGAAAAATTAAGTGAGCAAGTGAAGCTCTGCAGGGCTCACACAGCTAGGCAGTAAGAGGCCAACACCGTGCACACAGGACAAGCGGCATTTACAAAGTATGACGGCATTGCCTAAGACACATGAACTACAACATCATACTAATTAGGCAGGCTGGTATAAAAAACAAAAACAAAAATAACAGGCATTGGCATGGATGCAGAGAAATCAGAACCCCCTACAATGCTGGCAGGAAGGTAAGATAGTATAGTCATGATGGACAGTAACTTAACGATTACCAGAAACCTGTAGGGTTACCACGAAACCTAGCAATTCCACTTTGAGAATAAACCCAAACATCTGTACTGGGGTCTCAGAGAAGTTTTGCCCTTATTTATATGGATAGAGGGTGGAAGGAGCCCACTTTTCCACAGACAGATGAAAGGATAAACAAAATGCAGTCGGCCCACACAGTGGAGTGCCTCTAGACAGTGCTCCCTGAGAGCAGCCACAACATGCAGGAGCCTTGATCACACTGTACTCAGTGGGGCAGGCCGGCCCCAGAAGGATGGATTCTGGACGGTTTCCCTTCGTGCTGCTTCCTGAGTAGTCAGAATCACAGACAGGAGCTGGAAGAGTGGAGTGTTGGTGGAGTGTGGGCAGAGTAAGAGGTGTCCTAGGGATAGGTGCAGCCAAGGCCAGCCAGCAGTATGAACTACAGCCTTAAACCCAGCTACGGTGGTAGAGTTTGTTATATTTCACCATGTTTTTTTAAACACACACACACACACACACACAAATCTTGTTTACTCATGCATTTTCAGTAAGACCCTGAAACCAAGCTGAGGATGGATGCTATTCCTAGGACTGGCAGGAGCTATGAACACTGCTCAGTATTCCCTCTGAGACAGTGAGTGGCATGTGAGAGAAACAGGGAGGAAGAAGGCGGCTCTGAAACAATGGTGTCCAAATGTTTGCCTCTGTGAAGCTCTTCCACCTAGTCATTCAACAAACACCCCTGGGTGCTTATTAGCTAGCCAGGCACTGCTCACAGGAAACAACCAAAATCAAAACTCTTGCCTTCCAAGAACTGACCTTACTGTCAGGAAGACAGGGCCTACACAAACCGGTAGAATGGAGCAAGAAAGGTCAACAAGAAAGGGGGTTCTAAAGCCAAGAGAAGGGGTTGAGAGGGTAGCTATGCTAGGCCACCCGAAGGGGTGAGAAAAGAGTTCTGCCTGAGTATGCAACATCACAAAGGCCAGTCTGGCCAGAGAGGTGAACAGGATGTGGCAAGAAGGGGCATGGTGAGAGTGTCTCTATGGCAGTAGAGCATTCGGGGTCCCCTGGGGGAGGAGGTAGACGGCTCCAGCCTACACGACCCCTTTAGCTGCTCTGCAGGAAGATGATATAGGAATTTGGGACAGAGGTAGCAGCAGAGGGGACAGGGGTCTATATGGGAGTCAGAAGCAACAGGAACCCTTAAGAGGGAAAGCAGTAGAGAAGTCAGAGAGAACAGGACTACCTTAGGTCTGGGTCTGAGAAGCAAGAAAAGCCAGCTCTAGGAGAACCAAGCTGGAAGCAAGGCCAGAGCACAGCACTGAGTGAGGGAAGAGTGGGGAAGTCCTTGCCCTATACTTCCAAGTATAACACGCTTACATATAAACCTTTTGGGATGTGCAGTAAGATGTTGAGTTAGAGGAGGGAGAAGAAAAAGGAACGGGGTGAAGAGATGAGAGAGAAAAGGCAGGGAGGGACATGGAGCAGAAGGAGGGAACCCGGACATGGGCGGGGTGGAAGGAAAAAAGAAGAAAGCTTAGACCCCCAAGATGCCTGAGTCAAAAGGGCAGCACAGTGTGCTAGGATTCTTGGGCAGTGGTGTCCTGCATCGGCCTACGTCTAAGGAGACAGAGCTGGTAAAGGTGTGACAGCCCCCACTAGGTGAAGTTACACACCTGTCTGCTAAGGCACTCTGCTGATGGTGGCAGCAGAATAGATGAGGACCAGTCAGTCCCGGCTTGCTACCAGGGGCGAAGGCGAGAGGAATCTTCGCCAATTGCTCTCCCTAATTGAATTGAATGTTCACTGTCAGGCTTTAAAGATTAATTCCCAAACACTGCTGCAGCCCCGAGTGTCTGCCTTTTTTCAACCAAGTAATTAGAGATCCCAAACTGCCTTCACAGGATTAAGGAGCTCAGTCTACTGTCGAATGTTCTGAGATGGCTCCATGTATTAACTACAATTATTAACACGGTTTGTGTGTCCAGCCAAAGCACAGATTTGACGAGAACATGATGAGTAAAATGCAGTAGGACTGGGTACTGGCGCCCTGGCTACCACCTCTCCCATAACAGCCTTTCTGGGTCTTCAAAGACCATCCAGCCTGTTACTTCAGTCTCAAGCCACACTCTTTATTGCCTGTTGGTTTGGGTTTTGCTTTCATTTATTTAACCTATCATCATTATTGGGAGGCAGAGGACAAGCATGAGGATTCGATTCTCTTGCTCCACCATGGATTCCAGGGATCAAACTCAAGTGGCCGGGTTTGTGCAGCAAGCACCTTTACCCACCGAGCCATCTCATAGGCCCTATTCCATATTTTAAGAGAAATGCATTCTTACAAAACACTCAAACTATACAAAATGCAAAAAAGGAAAAGTCCTGTAGGGACCCCTATGAGATGGTTGTTTCTCAGGTGACATGAGAAATAAGCATGTTCCACCAAAATGTATTTATCAAAGACAGAAAAAAAAATCACCTAAGAGTTGCCCATATCTCCATACCTGGAGACTGACACTGTCACATTTCTAGGGTGACTGTGCTTGCTATATGGTCCACAGCTTCAGTTGCTCTTCCTGCTTCATCAGCTCTTCCAGTCAGTCTTTTACACAGTTGAGTATGTTGCCAGAGCCATCATTGTGGAAAGCCCTTATCAGTTGAGAGGTTCCCTACTATTTGCTCAATATTGCTTTAAAAAAAAAAAAGTAGCAGTGTGGGGACAACTCAAGTTTACAATTCCAACTGAAAAACCACCCTGCTTCTAGCTTAGCTGAACCCCTGCCCCTCACTCCTATTTATTAAGCATCACACTACCAGGGAGATGAATAAAATCTACTCTGTTCTTTAGATTCTTGCAGTTGTATCATATGTGATATCACATTTTCTACATTTTGGTCAAATAAATTTTTACATAAACAAAAAAAAGTGGTGTGTGTGTGTGTTTGTGTGTGAAACAGTGATCTGTATGTATGAGTACAGGAGCATGTATGCCGTGAGAGTTTAGAGGAAAATTTGAGGGAGTTGATTCTCTCCTTCCACTATGAATTCAGGGATCAAACTCAAATTATCAGGTTTGCTTGGCAAGCATTTTCACCTATGCTGAGTCACTGTACAGGCCCTGAGAAGTTGTTTTTGTTTTTCTACATATATAATCAGCAATGAATATTAGGTATTGCCAAAATCAATCTACTTATAGCTTTCTCTTTATAGTTAATCACTAATATTACAGCTCCATCATCAATCACTGAACTGACTGATCTTCAAAACCTACGCTAAGCTCCCATTCCTGGGACTGACCCTGCTTAGTCATGATATTTTAAGTGGATGGTTGGATGGATTTGCTAAGTTTTTGTTCAAAAATGTTTGCCAGTTCATCAGAGATATTGGATGGATGCTTGTTTCTATTGTGCCTTTTTCTTGTCTTGATTGTCAGGAGAACTAGTCAGGGGAGGTGTCTCTCTTCCTTAACATCCCAGGAAAATTAGTAGCCAGTGTAACAACATCCCCCAAAAATATAGTTCCAGGAGCTAGGTCCCTCTGAGTATGGGCTGGCTCCTTTCTCTTATGCCTAAGCGTTGCCTTCATGTCTGTTTGCCAGTCTTCCTCCATAAATGCCTGTCTCCTGAGTCACACAGCACTAGAGCCCACCCTACAGCCTCAATTTCCAACAATTACCTCTGTACAGATTCAATCTCCGAATAAGGTTATGTTGTGAAACACTAAGGATTGGGACTTTGAGAAAGAAATTGAGGGTGACAAGGGTACATGTAATCCAACCCAGAGCAAATGGATACTCTTTCCCTTAGATGTTTGTTAGAACTCATTAGTGAAGCCATTAGGGCCTAGAGTTTTCCTTGTGGGAACAGTTTGAACTAAAAATTCAATTATTTCCATAGATATGAGATATGTTTCTTCTTGGGTAAGCTTTTATTATTAGGGTCTTCTGGGGGATTGCTCGTGTCACCTAAGTTGTGGCATTCATTAGCACACGCTGATCATGCATTACCTCTACATCCTTTTAATATCCGTAGCGTCTATAATTAGCATACTCTAATCATCTCTCATATTGGTAATTTGTGTCTTTCCTCTATATTCTTGACTCTAGCTAACAGTTTAACACTCATTCATCTCAGAGAACCACCTCCTGAGCTGGGCGTGGTGGCTGGCTCTCATAATTCCACATTCAAGAGACTGAAACAGAGTGTCCCTGGGAGGTCAAGGTCAGCCTGGGCTGCAGAGAAAATAAAAATAAAATAAAATAGGGCCAGAGAGATGGCTCAGCAGGCAAAAGTGCTTGTCATGCAAGCCTGATGACCAGAGTTCGATCCCCAGAACTCATGGTGGAAGGAGAAAACGACTCCTGGAAACTCCTCTGACCTCCACATGTGCACCATCACACACACACACACACACACACACACACACACACACACACACACGTGCTATACATGCAACACACACTAAACAGATTTTTAAAATTTTGTCTTTTTAATACCTGGTTCTCTTTGTTGCTTCCTTTCCCTCTGAGGTCCTTCTGCTCTGTCCTCCTTTATTTATTTGGACCTTCGTGGTGTTTTAGCGGAAGTTGAGTTTGGGTGCTCATAAATGGCTAGCATTGTTTTGTTGTCTGTGGTACAGTTCGGGCTGAAACCCATGGACTCTCACACGCTAGACAGAGATTCTACCACCACATCATACCCCAAACTGACCCTTCAGCCATTAGAAATGTGTCTAGTTTCCAAATACTAGGGAATTTTCCAGTTATATTCATTATTGATTTTTTTTCCTAATCCTATCCTAGGAAATCAGCTGTGAATGCTTTCAGTATTTCTGAGTTTCCTGATTAATTTGTTTCACGACCACACATGGTTATCCATGGATATTCCATGTGCCCTGGAAAGGAATGAACATTCTGTTGGATGATGTGGAGAGTCGCATGGATGTCAATCAGGCCAGCTGGTGACAGTGTGTCCCAGTCCTCCACATCTAAACTAACTTTTCTGTCTGTGTGATCTACTGATTATTGAGAAAGGGCTAGAAATTCTCAAGCCATTGGTGGGTTTTACTGTTCATATATCCCATCCTGGCAGCTTTGCTTCATGTGTTTTAGGGCGCTCTTATTCTGTGTGTATATAAATATCTGTGTGTCTGGTGCTATGCACCTTGGGGGATGTGCTGTGATGAACTGATCCCTCCTGTTATTATAAGATGACTCTCTTTATCCCTGTAATATTTCTGCTCTGAAATCTGCTTTGCTTGATATTTATATAGCCACACAAGCTTTCTGTTATTACTGTTAGTATTGCTTATCTTCCTCCATCCTTTCAACTTAACCTTTTTGTTTTTATATTTAAGGTGGGCTTCCTGCAGGCACCGCATAATTGTGTGCTGCCTTTCTAGCCAACCAAATAACCCTTGTCTTTTAAATGGAGTGCTTAGACCTTTTCATCTGCTTCTGATAAGGTTTAAGTTTGTTTTGTTTACCCAGTCTGTTGTTTTTCCCCCCATTCTCTGTGCCTCTTTGTGGTCTTTTGTTATTTCATTATACTTCCCATTGTTAGGACCCATAACCATAAATCTTTCTGTTTCTCTTATTATTAGTCACTTTAAGGTTTGCAGCACACAGCTTTAATTTATCCTGACCTACTACTCTCAAGTCACAACACCACTTCCCTTATGATATAAGAACAAGGAAATAATGCATCCAGTTTCCCCATCTTTCATCATGTATGTTACATCTCTATGTTAATGCATTAGCACTATGATTCTATTTCAAATGGTCAATTGTCATTGAAAGGATTCTTAAATAAAAAGAACAGTGTTTACATTGCCTCCAATGTACACTGCACACTCACCATTGTATACAATGTGTACATGTACAATGTGTACACTCACATTGTATTCCATCATTCCTGGAACAGATGGAGAATCTCACCCACATCAGTTTCCCTCTGCTTCAAGAACTCCCTTTCCTAAAGAAAATCTCCTATAATGCAGACTCGCTGGTGATGCATCATTCCAGCTCCTATGTGTCTGAGAAAGAACCGTGCCTTTGTCTTTTCAAGACCTTTTGCTTGGGATTGTAAGCAAAGATTCCTGCAATGACTTCACCTTCCATTGAGCCTTCTGCAAGGTTGGTTCACTGATTAGACTTCAGTAATTGGGGAGAGGTTGGATTGCTAACAATCCAGAGCCTAATCACAATTTATCTTGGGCTACCTTTCCCACTTTTGTGTGTGGCCTAACATCCTTGTAAGAGGTGCAATCTTTTGAAATGTATTTTCCTATCACTTAGCTTTCACTAACCCAAAGACTAAGAAACCATCTGAGGCCTCGAACAGAGACTCTCCTTGGCTTAGCTCACCTACATGATGTTCTACCAAGGCATTTGAAAAGTGTCTTGACTTATGACTTTGTCTTAAAACTGTAAAAAATCCAGTCACGTGGGAACATGAATTTGGAGCACCCTGTATCTGTGTTCCCAGGCCATGGAGAGGCTCATCTTTGGCTCAATAATAAACTACCTATTATTCCCACTAAGGTGAGAGTTGTATTTGGCTTTCTGTTTTGTTTTTTAACTAGTGCTTTGGTTTTTTTTTTCTATTTGTATTTCTTTATTTCTATTATGTGGATGAGGGTTGCCTGCACATGAATCTGTGCACCAAGTATATCTGGAAACCAGGGAGTCATCAGATCCCCCTCGAACTGGAGTTAGATGGTTAGGAACCACCATGTGGGTACTGGGAACTGAACTTAGATCCCTTGCAAGAACAGCCAGTGCTCTTAACTGCTGAGCCATGGCTTTAGTCTATGAGTTGTGCTTTTATGTTGACCATATCAAATTTTCACGTGCAGAGGCCTCTCTTCGTGCTGTCTTATAACTGAATTTCTTCTGCCATTAATCTTTGTTCCTCTGTATACCTTGTGTTTTTTTCTCCTTTTCAGATTTCTAAGTCAAGCATGCATGAAGGCCTGAGTCTGAACCTCTAGAACTAATGTAAAGCTGGGTGCAGCAGTGTGTACAATCCCAGTGTTCCTGGCCAGGCAGCTAGGCAGGCACACACGAGAGTGAGCCAGAGAGCCTGTTTCAACTGTCTCAAACAAGAGGGAAGGCAAGAGTTCACACACACACACACACACAGAGAGAGAGAGAGAGAGAGAGAGAGAGAGAGAGTTTTGGGGGAGGGCAGTGATAAGGGCTGTCCTGGAATATGCTTTGTAACAAGCTGGCCTTAAACTCACTGAGGTCTGCCTGCCTCTGCCTCCTGAGTGCTTAAAAAAAAAAGAAAACAACCTCTTGTGTAGCCAAGTGTGGTGATGCACACCTGCAATTCCAGTACTCGGGAAGCTGAGGCAGGAGGAGCTCCAGTTCCAGTAAGACCCTGTCTCATTTTCTACATTTGGCCCTTATTTTTAAATGTTTTTTTTTCTCCCTCTGAGAACAATCATTTCAGCATGCTAGGAGTCTGAAGTTATCCAAGGGCTCATGCTTCCACACTGCATGTTACTCCATGTAACATTACCATCCTTAAGTCTGTAAACGTTCCCATCTATAACTCCCAATCTAGTAATCTCACACAATGTATTTTTTTTGTTTCCATCTCTAAAAGTTCAAGTTTTTATTATTATATTTATCATTAACCATGTACAGTCCAAGGGCAAAAGATGTCTACCATATAGGTCCCAAGTTGTCAGGCTTGGTGATAAGCATTAACCCACTATCTTGCTGGTCCTGGTGTTGTCATGCATGTCTATCTTGCTGGTCCTGGGTGTTGTCATGCATGTCTCTCTGTCTAGCATGCCCATCCCTCCTCTTCTGGCACAGTTTACTGACTGTTGCTATTCCTCCTCTGCACCACTTCCATGCTGTTTTCTTTTTTAATTGCTGCTGCCTTTTAAGCTGCAGCTATTCTAGTCAGCAACTGCAACTCCACTACAACCAGCAGTGGTTCAAGAGCCACAGCCTGAGGAAATTCTGTTCCCTTAGGCACTGACTCTTAGAAAGCTACAAAAGGAACTATGTAAATCTCTGTCCCTCTAAAGAACTCAATATTCAAAGGTTGAGGTAAAATTCTGCTCCCTAGAGAAGCTGAATAGCAAGCAGCTCACCTCCTTGTGTCTCCCAAGAAGTTCTCATGCATCTCCTCCTCTACCTGGCTCCGCCCTACAACTTCCGGTCAGCTAGTTGCTAAAGCAACCTCCTGACTGCAGGTGCATTTTATTTACTCAAACACATCTTTGCATCATTAAACAAATGTTCCAGAGCACAAGCAAACGTAACACACCTTAAAATACTATTGTACAACAGTCCTGCGTCTGGACCTCTGCGGAGCTTCCCTCTTGATTTCCCACTCCGGATACCTCGTGCTCCTTACTAGACAGAATGAGTTTTACTTTACAAATGTTTCCTATTTGTCTTCCTAAAAAGATCTTGGAAGTTTGTTCTGGAACATACTTAAATTATTGGAGAGAGCAGGCTCTGCACCAGTACAATTCTCTAATCCACCACTCCCCCACAATGATCTTGACTGCTAAGCCACCTCAGCCACTTGGGGACATCACAGGACTAGGGTTTCTCCTCTTGGGAACCTGAAAAGTTCCCAAGTCAGTAAGAGAGACAATTGAGCACTTGTCTCATTTGCTACCCAGCGACATCTGCCTGCACTACCCATGTTCCCAAAAACCACTGCACTGTACACTTTGCCCAGCTTCTTACTTGTTGAAGATGGGGCTATAAACCTCTATTCCTCTTAGAAACTGGGCCAACAAGATAGCTCAGCAGGTAAAAGTGCTTGCTGCCAAGCATGTTTGATTCAAGTTTGATTCCCCAGAACTCACATGGTAGGAGGAGAGAACTAACTTCCTCAAGCTGTCCTCTGATCTCCATATGTGCAACACAATATGAGTGAGCATATGCACACATACACACATGTGCATGAACACACACACACACACACACACACTAAATGTAACTTCATAAAAGGTTTGAGATACTTGGAAACTATTGCCAATGTCCAGCTTTCCCTTTAGCTTGATGAATCATGAATCCCTACTGACCTAACCCCGTGGTAATCAGAAATCCTTTGATGCACGCTTACCTCAAGGAAGCAGGATTGAAACTGGGAAGTGCATGTGCCCTGCACTTATGTAGAGTGCTCAGTACGTGTCAGATCTCTCTGGCCTACTTTTGTGGGCTTGTCTGGTTCCTACAACCAACTGCTTGGAGAAGGGCATTAGGACTCCAGCGGCAACTGTGGATTTGCTGACTCTCATTCTGTGAAAACTGCTCTCAAGTACTCAGACACACTGCTGTCTGCTGCACATGCATGCCTAATGCTACCTTCCTAGGGAATCTACCCTTTTGCCATCCCGCAACACCCAGCTTTTCTCCATTGACAGTCTCTTCCTGGTCAGTCTCCCCCTCCCCTTCATGCTCACTGTCTGGAAGCTGTCTCTTTATTCAGCTTGCTTACCCTCTCCTGCCAAAGCCATACCACGTCTCAACAGCACAGTTTGCTCTTTTTCTTAATGCACTTTTTAAAAGACTTTTAAAACATGTGTGGGTGTTTTCCCCACATGGATGTCTGTGGAACCAGAGGCCAGAAGAGGATGACAGATTCCCTGAAGCTGGAGTTACAGACAGCTGTGAGATGCCATGTGGGTGCTGGGAATCAAACCCAGGTCCTCTACAAGAGCAGTCAGTGCTCTTAACTGCTGAGCCACACCTGGTCTAACTTTTCTATCTATTCTTAAAATCTCTTTTTGCTGTCTCATTTACTTCATTTAATGTAATCGTTGATGGAATCAAATTTCTATTAGATATTTGTTTTTTAACCTCTCTTTTTATTATTTCTCCTCTACTAACTTTTTTAAAAATAACTCAATATTTCATAATTCCATTTTACTTAGCTCCTGGCCTTTTATCTATCTCTTTACATTATCACTTTAGTAGTTGCTCTGAGAATTATAATATACATCCTTACTATCTTGTCACCTTCTTGCAAAGATTGTACCAGTTCCCATACACAGCGCAGAACTATAAATGCTCTTCCACTAAACCCACTGTTCACCCTGTAGCGCCATGTATTGCATTGATGTGTGTCATAAACCACACAATGCAGCACTGTCTGCCTTCAACAGTTATGTGTGTTTTTAATCTAAGGTGAAATTGCCTTTCAGACAACCACACGCTCCTGTGTCTTCCAGCCATCACTGCATCCTAACTACTGTCACCTACCTGCATCCTGAAGAGCTCCTAACACCAAAGGCAGTTAATTCTCATTTACCCAAAACACATTAATCTCACCTTCATTCTTGAAAGACACTGAACCACAGTTAGGCAGTTTGGGGGCTCAATCGGCACTCTGGAGGCACTATCCCAGTCTCTGGACACCATTGTTTCTGGCGAGGGGTCGTGGATTCCTACCACAACTCTCCTTGGGTGAGAGTCATTTTTCTCTTATTGGGACGTAGATTTTCACTTTAACCTCCAGAAACTTGAGTGTGATGTCCCATGATGAGGTTCTCCTTGTGCCTGTCCTGTATTGTTTTCTGCTCTTTAAATGGACTTGAGAAATGTCCTGACACTTGGTACTCGAGGTATTTTTTCTTCCTCATCACCTGAAACGTACATTGCTCGTGTAATCGAGCTGATGACAACCATGCACCAGGCCCTGGGCATCTGCTCTTTCTCGCCTCCATTTTCCCCTTGGCTGTTAGGCTGCAAAGGTTCCAGGGCCCAGACTACTGTCGTCTCCACTCTCCTGTATGGCCACATAGTGCAGTCCTGCCTTCAGACACTACTTCCCCTGCTGGTATTTCTACCTGCTTACTTTTAATTTTGATTTCCCTGAGAAGAGTTCCTATATTTATTTATTGGAGGTGTTTTCTTTTATGTCTCTGAGCATATCTATGATGGTTACTTGAAAACACTTGTTGGCTAATTTCAATATCTGGACCATCATGGGAATAGGATTGCTTCTGGAATCTCTGTCCTCCCTTTGCAGTTGCTGTGGTTGTCCCCAACTCTGCCCTCTGCCAGGTCAACAACATTGCAGTTCTTTTATTCAACTGTTCGGCACTGGGCCTGCCTGCAGGTGAAAGCACACCAATATATGAAGCCAGTGCCATCTTCCGCCTACTTTCTGCCTGCTTCTATGTCCCTACAGTACTTTCAGGGGACATTACTACTGTACATTGTTCACAAGTAGCGATGAGAGGGACAGTTCAGGGGGTTCCCTGTTCACTGCCCAAAGTCACGACGAAATTCCAGTTTTAAACTCCTGTTTCACAAGAGTAGAGAGTGCTGGCATTCAGCCAGTACTTCATCCATTCATGGAGCACTGGCCCTCACACTTGCTCCACACATACTCCAGTATCTCGTTGCTTAAGGAAACATCTTTTCCACACCCAAAGAATATTTAGGACAACTGAGGAATAGAGGAATTATTTCCTGGGGCACATCACTACATCACAGATAACAAAAAGGTTCACGGGAGTGCACAAATGGTTATCACCCACTGCAGGCACAGAGTGGGACTAGACTGCAGTGGGTCCCATCTCCTCCACTGTACGAATGAAGACACCAAGGACACAGACTCACTACTCCCCTACAGCTTGAGAAGGCTGCAGAGCTTCTAGCCTACTTGGGCAATCTCATGTGAATTTCTAAGGGCAGAGTACCCCAGTAGCTACCTGGGTGACAAGGGTCTCTCACATTTGCTCACACAGCAAGACCACTTCCTAAAATGTCCTGGATGGTACAAGATGCAAGGTCTCCCAGAGTATGGGCTGAGGAGAAATGACCAGAATCTGGAAGTACATGAGCATCTATTACACAGAGAATTCCAAGCACTTAGTCTCTCTATTCAACACCACCAGAACAAAGGACAGAGTTTTAAATGTCAACAGAAAATGTAAAGGGCAAAGGTGAGAGAGTGAGACAAATGGATTAAGAGCAAGATATCACTGAATACTCCAGAGTGGGAGGTGGGGTATGGGGAGATCACCAGGGACACAGTAGTATTGGGAGATTGGGAGTAACTAGTCCCCTTTCCTAAAGCTTTGCATCTTGAACCTTCTTCTGAGACAAAAAAAAAAAAAATTAAAAAAAAACCTATTGTTGCGCTTACCACCTCCTAGTGACAATGATGTCTTGAGCAGGTATGATTAGAATGCCTTTAAGGACTTCACCAGAACCTCGTGGAAGAGGTGTCACCCACTGCCCCTGCCCAGAGATGGGAAGAGTTAGGAGACAGTGCTGGCTGGACATAATTAGGAATGTGTCTAATACCACAGAACTATATCTATTTAAGGATGGTTGAGAAGGAGCTAGGCATGGAGGTTCACATTTGTAATCCTAGCAGCAGGGAGCTGAGAACTAAGAGTTCAAAACTGGCCTACTCTATACAGGAAGATAGCACATTGAACAAGAAAGGTTAAAACAGGAAATACTTTCTTTTCCTGCAACTAAAACTAAAATCTTGTGAAATGCAACAGAGTTTTGGTGCATACCTTCACCTCATGGCCCACAGCAAGCAATGAGCAGTCTTGAGCTGAGGCCCATTCCATCTCTCCCTGCTTGCTGAAAACTCTTGACAGGGTCTCATCATATGCCAAAAATCCCTATCAGGTGCCCTGACATAGGAGTCCCCACCCCACCCAGCCCCACCTCCCATACTGACTTCCACACCATGCCACCTTCTCTGATGCTCCTGTTCCTCGCTTGAAGTACAACTCGCCTGCTCTGGCCGACTGATCCCAACCCCTTCCTCCAGAGAGCCGTCCTAATCTCTCCAAGACAGGTGAAACCCCAACAGATGTTTCCATGGCACCTAAGGCTTTCAAGGCTGAGATAGAGATATGAGCATACAGGTAGCCCGCTCTACACTCTGTCTCCTGCACCATTTCTCCACCATGGCACCTGTACTGTTTTCAAATCCAGAAGAAACGCATGCACCTCACAGTCTGTGGTTTAGACTCCCACGCTTCACACTGCCAGGCACTTTCCCAGCTAACGGAAGTTCACATTGTCCCTCTCACCCCCTCTCACGGCTGTGACTGGGCCACTTTACAGATGACGGGGCAGAGATTCTCAGTAGAAGGCACTTGTCATACAGTGAGCTAGGCGAAGGCCGGGGCATGCGGACAGAGTACCCATGCTTCTCACCCAGGAGGTCTCCACTGTGTCCACAGCTGGGCAGCTGAGAAAGTGTAGAAAGGAGAGAGAGGGTGACGCTGGGTCTGACCCTCACACTCCAACACAGACGAGAGCAGCGAGCCTGCCAGCAGTTTCCTTCCTCTCGGCACGCTTCTGTGCCTGCTGCTCTTTCCGGGGACCCCCCGAATGTAAAATTGTCATCCTGTTTCCACTGCTTAACGGCTTCCAGTGCTCATAAAACCCCATTTTCAAAGGTGTTGTTCCTCATCAATCCCAGAACCGGAGAGCACAGATATGGCGGGGGCCTTGAACTTGACCATTTTCCCCTGGTGCCAACAGCTACATGCACACAGCAAGAGGATGTAATGGCCTGATTTGGCATGGTGGGAAGCAGTAAATTGCTTGAGTCTGCGAAATACATTACCTCAATCTCTCAAATGGTTTCTGAAAATCATTAGGCTACAGAAACGTCCTCTGCAAGCCCGCTTCTGCTGCCTTCCCCACCCGCTCAGTGCCACCCAGTCATTGCTTCAGGTGCCACCAAATTCAGAGTGCTAAAGCCTGTAGCAGGCTGAGGCTCTGGCCTGGAATTACCCCCAGTCGGGACCCTCGTGAAAGGCAACAGGATGTCCACAGCTTCCCTAGAAGCAGCCAATCAGAGACGTGATAGCTGATGAGTCTTGAAAAATAGCTCCCTTCCTGCCTGGGACTCCCCCCACCTCCCACATGTGCTGTCCACAATCCACACACATGTGATGACCCACATGCTACTACCCATGTGCTGCTGTCCACACACCATGATCATGTACCTCTTCCACAGGGTTAGCTGCTACCTGCCTAGAAACGATCTTGGAAGACTCCCTGGCTATGTAGGGTATAGCTACTGAGCTGCTTCAACCTTCCACAGTGAAAAGCAGTTCTGCCAGAGTGCTAATACTCAGTTATCCACGGTGGAAAGCAGTTCTGCCAGAGTGCTAATACTCAGTTATCCACGGTGGAAAGCAGTTCTGCCAGAGTGCTAATACTCAGGCCTTCAGTTCGCCTCACCCTTAGAACCTTACCCTGTCTCAAAATTAAAAGGCCTTTTTAAAGTAAATAAATAAAAAGGGTTGGGGATATATTGCTTGGTATGCTTGTAGCATGCACAAGATTCTACGTTGAATACTGTATTGTGTACCTGTGTGTATGCATGCGTGTGTGCGTGCATGTGTGTCTCTGTGTGTGTGCGTGCATGTGTTTAAACCCTCTTGTGCAGATATTTAACCCTCTTGAAGATGCTGTGGCATACATTATAGACAAAAGAACAAAGCTGAGTCTCTGAGGCACAATTTTATTAGCACCTTGAAGGAGCTCCATATCATTTTTCTTGCCATAAACATGCAAATCTGGCATTCAAAACAGTCTAAGTTGCTTTATTCTGTGCTTATTTGCATGACTTTTAATGGCAAACAGTAATAAAGTGTAACCGAATCCTCTAATCCTGAATGTGTCAGCCTTTGCTGCAGCAAAACACACTGATAATAGACTTCAAAGTTTCTAGAAGAACTTATAGGGCAGAACTTGGAGACAGCTAGAAGACATGAACAGTGCCAGAGGGCACTGTTCATAGAACAAAGAGGACATAGAAGCCTGACCCAGAATGCCTCATGGTCTGACAGCCTGCTCTGACCCCTTGACCCATAAGGCCTGGGTGAATAACCACTCCTCTGAACCTCCATTCCCATAGCTAAGGTTATCTGTTCCAGGGCCAGGGAGGGGCACTTGAGCACATTAAAGCAACGACAGCAAAGGCACCACAGAAGCCATAATTAGCTCTTGGCTCTTTCCCAGCCTTCCCTGCCTGCTGCCAAAATCTGTGTTGGTATACACAGGGCTATGGGCCAAAAAGCATGGCAGGGACGGGGAGATAGGGTGTCTCTTGCTTCCTTTAAAGCAGGGCCACCAGCATGTGGGAGTGTACATATGTCCTTAGTTTATGGCATGACCCAGAGACCCAACACTAAAGCCCCAACACAAGGCCATTGTAAGCGCTCATTAGCTAGATGTGGCAGACACACAGCCACGTACAAGGAAGGCAGCCACTCCACACAGGCCTAGCCTGGGATGGGCATGCCCTTCCCTGGGGCAACTCTCCTGAAGAACTCATCCCAGGCATACTCCCAAGACAATCAGAAGGGAACCACTACTTTCAAAGAAAGGATCAGTACTGCCACCAGCCACTGGAAGACCCCTGAGGCTCTCTTTCCATGTGTTCAGAATTTATCAAGACACACTATAACGTGATTCTCAGGCAACTCCAGCTGAGGTGGAGGGAGGGTGTCTTCCTCCTGGGGACAACATCTTTGTGATGCCCAGTGGGCCAAGGGAGCCCTGGACAAGGTAGACCCCAGGCCTTTGCTCTAGAGGGTCACCCCTCGGAGGAGCCTGAGTTCCTGGGAAGCAGGACAGGAAGGTAGCCAGGAGGACAGCATATGCACAAAGAGCTGTGCCCAGTGCCTGCCTATTCCTCATGCGCCATTCAGTCAGCAGATATTCCTCATGCCTTCCAAAGGCCCTCGTTTCACATCAGCCTGCAGCACTCCCAATTAATGAGAGAACAAATTAAACTGTCATTACTTTAGTTTAATTCTGTAATTAAAGAACTTCAAGAGGCGACAGGCTCTAAATAATGCATGCTTTTGTCAGAGGAATGTGGAGTTCTGGGCAGAGGGAAAATAAATAAATAAAGGGAGGAAGCTTTGGGGAAAGGGAGAAAGCAAAGAGATGAGGTGCGAGCAATGATGTTTTTCCCCAAACACAGGAGAGAACAACCTAGCGACAGCTAAAGGACTCAATTTGTTTTTGAATTAAGGCTTCAGCTATCAGGAAAGCAGGGGAACGTGTGGCCCCTCCCCTCGGCGCATCTGCCGTAAATAGGAATGGCGTTGGGAGTAATTCAATCGGTAGCTTTTCCAGTTGAGGAGGCAAAGCACAGCACGGCAGTCATTCTGACATCTGCTTCTTGTGACTCTCCTTTTTATGTCAGTTCAGGGGAAAGAGAAATAAAAAAAAAAAAGGAAACGCATGTGTCACGTAAATTTTTTTAAATGTGTGTCCCTCATCCAGCAGATCACTCAGCTGCCACATGCTACAAACCTAATGAGGCTGTTACATGCAGCTGGGGAGAGAGACTAGCTGGAAAGGATTCAAACCCAGCTTGGGGCACCATGCCCTAGGCAAAAAGACACTCTACTGAGCAGACCCAGCCTCCAAGCCCCTGTACCTTCCTGGGACCAGGACTCAAGGAGACAGGCTGCATGGGGAGCATGACTTAGTAGCCAGCACCCAGGCCTGCAACTCCAAACTAAATAAGTTACTGGGATGTTTTCTTCTTGTCAAGCATTAATGTTTTCATAAATCCCATCCACAGTCTAATTGCTGTGTCCTGATTCTCCGAATCACATAAAGAAATGGTATTCAGACACAGCCTCCGTTCATGTTTCTATTAGCCACAGAACCCGAAGGATGAAACATTATTAAATGGGACTTTTGTTTCCCCTGCTCTATCTTAAAGTTCCAAGAACAGTTTGGAAGTTTCCCTGAAAAGGCTGGCAGTGTATTTAGTACACATAAAAGCGGCTGCTTTACAAACTGCACACTTTTATCTAATTACTGCCCCTGCAGCATCCTGCCAGCCATGAGATTAAAAAGCAAAAGAAATTCAGCTGACGGGAAAGGCTCTGAGCAACAGGTTGAAGGCAGGGATGGATCTAACTTCAAGACCATGCTGTTAGGGAAGCAGAGATAGGGCAGTCAATGCAGGCTGTCTAGCACATGAACTTATAGGGGCATAAACTCACTCTCAAAGTTCTGAAAGGGTTCTGATTCACACTGCAAAATGTGGCAATTTCCCCCAACCAGCCTGGAAGCCCCAACCTCTGCTCACAGTCACATATCCATTACTATTACTGATACTGTGAGGCATTCAGTAAATGCTTACTGGATCCTAGCTTAATGCCTGAGTGAATGAAGTATTTGACTCAGGGTCCATCTAGAGGCAGTGTGAGGACCCACTGTCACCTGGCAGGGAGCATCCTGACTCAAGGATCCTGAGTTGTCAAAAGAGAGTTCAGGCTGCACAACAAGGGAATTTCCTCCTCCTGCCCCTGGACAGGCAACAGGAAGCCCCAGAGTCAAAGAGGGGCTTTTTAACAAAGAAAGAAAGAGAGAGAGAGAGAGAGAGAGAGAAAGCAAACAATTGAGAAGCATACCTCAACACAGCAGGAATTATATACCACAAACCTAAAGCCAATAGTATGCTAAATGGAAAAAAGCTGAACTCCCTCTAACAGCTGGGAATAAGGTAAGAGTGTTCACATCACCATTCTCATTCACTACGGTGCTTAGAGTCAAGCAAGAAGGCATGAGAAAGAAACAAAAGGGATACAAACCATAAAGGAAAAAGTCAAAGGATGCCAGCTTGCAGACATTATCCTATACTTAAAACATCCCTGAAGATGCCACCAAGAAGTTTAGATCTGCTAGACCTCAGCAAAGTACTAGGATACAAAATTAATACACAGCAATCAGTGGGTTTCCATACATCTACAACAAACATGCTGAAAAAGAAACTGGTAAATACTTTTAAAAAACTACTCAGCATCCTTATCCATGAGGAAAATGCAAATTAAAACAGCTCTGCAATTCCCTCTGTAAGAGTGGCTAAAATCAAGCAAACAGATAAATATTGGCAAAGATGTGGGGTGAGGATGTGAACTGGCATGTTCTCTATGGAATCAGTATAAAGGTCACTCAGACATAAGACTAGAACTTCTGTGTGACTCAGTTAACCACACCTGGGTCTATAACCACAGGAGTCTACATCACAGTACCACAGAGATACCTGCACATCCATGTTCATAGAAGAACTGTTCACAACAGCCAAGACAGGAAACCAGCCCCTATGCCACCAATAGATGAATGAATAAAGAAACCGTTAGAGGGCTGAGGAAATGATCAGCATGTGTACATAAACAGGGGTCCTGAGTTTAGATCTCAGAATCATATACAGCAGCACATTTCTGTAGGACCAGATCCCCTATGGCGAAACAGGAGGTGGATACAGAAGAATCTCAGGAGTTTGTGTGCCAACTAGACTTGTATGTGTACGCATACGCACACACGATGGAGTTTTATCCAACTGTAAAGAAGAATGAGATAGCCAGGTGTACGAGTGTTCACCTTTTATCCCAGCACTTGGGAGGCAAAGGCAGGTAGATCTCTGATAAGGCCAGCCTGATCAACAGAGCGAGTTCCAGGACAGTCATGAATACATAGTGAGACCCTGTCTCGAAAGGAAAGTTAATTTTTTGCCACTTACAGGAAAATGGATGGAACTGGGGATTCAACACATTAAGCAAAATTAGCCAAAATCAGAAAGCCAGGTCTTGCATGTTTTCTCACATATAAAATGTAGGTTAAAATAGGAAATTAGAAAGCGGCCCCTGTGGGGTAAGGGAGAGCTCTAAAGGCATGGAGAGAGCGGCAAAGAAATGAGCATGGAGAGAAGAAGATGGATGCTGAGTCTCCTCTCATGTGGAAACGACTTCCTATTGGTTTGGTTTGGTTTTGCCGGGGTTGTTTTGTTTTGTTTTTGTTTGTTTTGTTTTTGTTTTGGCTGTTTTTGAGACAGGGTCTCACTACATAGTCTTGGCTGGCCTGGAACCTCCTATATAGATCAGGCTAGCTTAGAAAATACACCTGTTTCTGCCTCCTGCGTGCTGGGATTAAAAGAGCACACTACTACATCTTACTTGAAATGTGTGTGGGGGAGCTGGGTAGAAGAGGAGCAACTGGGGGGAAAGGACCCAGAGAGAAGGAAACAAAATTAGGTAAACGAGAGAGGGATCAGATACGAGCTGCATACAATGATATATGAATAAAAATGAAATCTATTCTTTTATACATTAACCAAAAATGATTCTTTACACTTGCCTCCTGAACTGACTCATTCTCCCATTCAGTACTACAGGCCTATCCTGCCCCAATAAGTACATGTGACCACTCTCATCCAAATCTTCCTGGGCCCCACTCTGCCATTACTGATCCTATGGAAAGGCACCCCAACCCCACACCTTGGAATGTAGCACACAGTAGGAACTCTGCTAAGTGATGACTAAATGGGTCACTGAACAGAGAGCCTCCTATGTGTCCATGATGGTGATGCCAGAATGTTCTGGAAAGCGAGTCTTGTCTCTGGCCCAGCTTCAAGATCAAATCAGGCAGGGCTCTGTCTGCCTTGGCTGATTAAAGTGATGAACAGGAAGTAAACACAGGCTGTTTATTGGCCCCACACCGAGTCCTCTCAAAATGCCAGGGACCCAGTACTTTGACACAAACTCAGCAACAGCATCTTTAATCATTTCAGGGTTAATAAAAAATGTCAATTATGTTTGTCATCATGGTTATCCTGGGGGAACGATCCCAGCGCAGACAATCTCTGGCCAAATGACAGCCTGGTCTGTTTGTCACACATCCCTCCAGCTGCCTCACTGATGAATTAATCGAGTTGGTTGCCTCCCCCTGGCCTGTCCGTTCATAGATAAACAGAAGTAATATGGATCTCCCAAATAAAACTGACCTGCAGAGTGTTGATCTGACCATCCCTAAATAAGAAAAGGGACTATAAATTAGAGACAAGGCTCTAAGTCCATCCGAAGATGTGATGCCTGCCTGGGAAGGGCAGTAAGTGAGGCAATCGGGGCGGGCAGCTTCCCCTTGGAGCTCAGTACAGTCAGTCCTCACAGGGCTGTTCTCCGCATCAGGCTCATCGGCCTCTCCCTGCTCCCACCCCCAACCTTATTATGGGCTCCATTCTATACAAACAGAAGCTCAGAAGAGCCTGGAGAGAGAGGCGAGCCTCTCGGGGACTCAAAGCCAGGTGTCTAGCGCCACCCTGCTGCCCGCAGCCACAGGGCTGGCTGAGCAGCTGCCTGTCGACATTGGAGGAGGCATTTGCAACCAAAGAATCCTTGAAAGCTTGCTCTGGCAGGAGCAAAAGCACTAGGGGAATACTGCCTAAAACAACTGCCCTCAACATGCACAGGGAAATGGACTCCGGGAGGGAAACACTACCTTCTACCCCCCAGTTATGTCAAACACTGCCTCAGTGAAAACCTGCCTCAGTGAAATACTCTATCAATAAAGAGCTTGACATGAGCATGCAGCTTCAGGGCCTTTCATGGGAGAGCTTTCCACTCCTTCTTCAGGAGTCCTCTTTCCCTGACATGTGGATCAGAGCCCCAGGGCAAACTTGCCACCTTCTCCTCGGCACCTGAGAACACTCTGGCTCTGTCCCAATTAGTACAGATGCTTTACCAAACTCTCAAATATTCAAGTCATTTGTATTTTCAGAGAGAACACGAACAGCATGAGAAATCCGCAGCTATTTCTGGAGTCGGCGTTAAAGCTGCAGCAATCCAAAGGGTTAAGCTGAGCATAACTCCTCAGAGAGCACTGTTAGCTTCCCTGCCTTGCTGTCACATAAAAAGTGTCCACCCCCACACGGCAATTGGGAGATGCCAACTGTCCTTCCAGAGAGTTCTGTTGCTAGTGAGAAGCCCAGATGACACACTGCTTCCACAGCCCAACAGTCATTAGGTCTGCAAGTTCACTTTCATGAGGCAGGCAAGCCTTCATTCTGACAGCTTCCCTCAATTGTTGGCAGTTTTATCTCCTTCCTAAACATTAAGATCTCTTAAGATCACTATAGTGAAGTATACTGTGCCAGGCTGCCCTTCACAAAATGCCATCACCCATCTCTATGGGCATTCAGCCATGTGATGCACAGGACTGAGGTGGGAGCAGTGGGCAGACCTGACCAGCTAGGGATGTCCAAGCGGAGCCCTCCATGTTCTGAGTGCCTGCCTGGATCCAAGGCATAACATCCATGCTTCACATGTACGGCCTATGACCGGCAACCACGTACGATGGCATAGTGCCATTCATTCACCCACAAGTAGAGGAAAGGTCAGGAAGAGAAATGCCAGCTGCCCAGGACACAGCCAGAGAGTACCCAAGGAAAACTCTTGGCTCGGGCCCACTGTCTCACACCACACTGCCAGGCTGTCTCTCGTGATCTAGGAAACGTTCAGGCCCGAGAGAGGTTCTAGGAGGGACTACAGTCTGGAAGACTGAATGTACTGAACTCAAATCTCAACTCTGCCTGTTGCCAGTTATGTGACCTGAGTCTCATACTATGCCTCTCTGAGTCTTTTCCTTGGAAGTAGGAGAGGGAAACATGAAGAACTTTAGGGGGTGTCTGCAGAGACTAAAACAGGCTAAGCAAGATGCATAGCCACTGACCTCAGCCTTCTTAGTCAACTATGATGAAAACCAGCTTCAGAAGAAAGAGCTTGAGTCAGACCCACTTCCAATCCCACCCTCCGGACCAGCTGACTGGAGGGCAGTGGATGGGTGCTAACCCTACAAGCCCTCACCTGGCTTCGCTCCCCATAGCCATGAGGCAGTCCAAGGGTTAAGGAGCTGGTGTCTGGCACAGAGTGGGTGTTCAATAAAAGCTCATTCAATTCAATTTGACTTAATTAAAAAACCTTACTCATAGCCCCAGGAAGGGCAGGAACACAGAGGGCTAAAACTCCAAGCTGAAATCCATTTGAAGCTATAAATCCCATGCCCTGCCAATGGATGCATTTTCTTATTAAGTGACAATATTATAAAGCTCTTCTAAATTCCTAGCGATGTTTAAGAGCCCTGTCTTCATCGGGCTGAGAGCTGTTGTCAAGTCACAAAGAACTTGAAGGGGATCTAAAGACAACTGATGAAAAGGAACAACTGAAACCAAGTTTGCCGAACACATCAAATGATGCTGTGGCTGTGCCTGCCTTTGCAAAGCTCCTCCAAATTACACTTCATTATGAGACTCGGAAATTAGACACCAGTAACAAAATGAGAACGCCAGAACACATAAATATTTACATAATCGTCAGAATGATATTCGTCTCCTGTGCAAATCGACCTACCACTTTGTTTATTCTTATTAACTCAAGTTTAGAAATGGGACAATCATGTGAAATGGGGCCTTGGGGATTGCCTCCCCCAACTTAAACCATTTCCTTTCTTCTCAGAAAACAATGGTAGTCAGTAGAGGACACCATAAAGGAGCAAGGAGGGAAGGATGTATCCTCAGCTTCCTATAGGAATTGGTTCCATGGAGGTAGGAGAAATGGGGTGTGGAGGCGGAGACAGGGGCCATAGTAGCACCAGTAGAAGGAGTAACAATAGAAGCAGCTTATGTCCCTACATGAGGTGCCAGATGCCTGTTGCTTTAAATTTTCACAACTGCTCTGGGCAAATGGGGATCCTCACTTTACAGGGAGGGAACAAAAGGCCACCAGAACCAAGGAATCACTATGCCCAGCCACATGGCTAGAGAGGGCCATGGCCAGAGTGATGTCCAGTAGCATTTTCTGCCTTGCTAGCACCACTCCTTGGATGCTAAGACCATGCTGTAATGAGGTTCAGCCCTTGGGAGGGCACCGGCTGAAACCTCAATGGTGGCCTTGCTGGTGCCTGCTGTGGAGTCTGAAGCAGACACTGGGGCAGAAGCTGCACGATGGTGAGGATGGATCCTGATGCAGCCAAGTACTCCTCCAGACTGGCTATGCGTGGGCCAGGTCCTGAAGAAAGCCCCTGTGCTGGGCCTGTCTCTACTCTCTTATCATGCTCTCCAGCCTCAGACACATTCAACAGTCAATACAGACCATGAGTCCTGGCTCCAGCTTAACCAATCACAATGAACTGGGCAGCCCCATGTAACTGTGGTCCAGTCCATGCTGAAAGTTCTCCAGGGCTAACTAGACAAGACTTTGTTGGGTCACAGTCTCCAAAACAGAAAAGTGGGATGAATATCTCGGTATATGGTACAGCACAGGAACAGCTGAAAGCAGTGGCATTTACAGCACGGCCCTCTAGAGACAACAAGTAGGCTTATCACTTCCTCTACCGCAAAGACTGGATAGAAGGAAGAGACTAGAGCATTCTATTCTGGAGGCCCAGCCAGACACAGTTAGGTACAAAACAAATACTAAGGAATCTGGTGACATGGCATGGGAAAGCTGCAGAGGACAGACAACATAAAGCTTTCAAACCAAGGGATTCTGCACATGTTGTTCAAGAGAGTTCATAGCCATGCCGCTCCATGGTGGGCATCATATAGGAACATTAGGGTGACCAAAGCAACTGGCTGCAGATCCACAGAGACACCATGAAAATGATATCACAACCCCGTCAGAACATCTGAGCCCCAGGTAAAGTCATTCAACACTGCTGCAAAATAAATAGAAGGGAGGTTCTGAAAGCACTGAAGCATCAGAAGGGAAACTGAGCTGTACTCAAGTACCAGAAAACTCAGGCTAAGATGGGCTTGCAGCTGCAGCAAAAAGTCAAACATGGCAGGCACTGGCCCCCACTGAGGATCCTGCACAAGTGCCTCTCTTCTCTGAACTCCAGAACACACCCTGTCCTGGAAGGCCTAGAAAGAGAAGTCGAAAGTAAAAATGTGGCACAGCAGGCCCAGGCAGAAAAGGTCCCAAGGACAGCTATTAACTGTAGTGTCTGGGTGTGGCCTCTGAGCAGACAAGAAGCACTTCTAGAGGCAGCACCTCCTTTTCCCTTTCTAGGGAGAGCAACTGAGTTGGCCAAAGAGACTCCCTCCTAGGTGACTCAGCACGAGAACTGAACTTCTTCCCCTTCCTAGGCCTGTCTGCCCTATACACAGATACACAGACACAGACATACAGATACAGACACACACATACACAGAGATATTCACACAAACATACAGAGACACACACATACATACATATATAGATAGATACAAACACAGAGATACATACACACACACTCCTAACCCTCTGTCCAGCTATCTGGCTCACTGCATGGGCTCTACTCCATGAATGCATGCCTGCATGCCTCCTTATACAGACCACAAGCCATCTTCTGTGTATACCAGGCCAGCCAGGGTGCTTACCCTCCAAAGAGCTGAGAGACTGCCTCTTTCAGTGGTATCCCAACTACTGTAAGAGATCACTGCTACTTTTCAAAACTTTATATATACATATATGCTGTTCTGTAGTATATATGCAAATACAATTTCAAAAGATGAGCTGAAAATTAAGGATGAGAAGAGTGTCTCAAGATTTCTCCTAGGGAGCCCCTCCATCCCCGAGGTCTTTTTGCACAGCCCCCAGGATGATATGTGTGCTGTTCTTGACATCTCGGGTGTGTAATGGATCCCACAGGAGGGTCTAAATGCATCCTCATGTCTGGGTCTAAGCTCAGACACGAGACAGCTGACCTGGACTCCAGGACAGCAGGTATCTGTGTAGCAGTGGCCACCCTAGACCCTCTCTCTTGACGTCACACAGGAGCCATGAGGCCCAGTTAGGGCCTCTATTATCTGTGCTATTACCAGCTTTTAGAGACACAGCACAGTCCCTGTGCACCTAAATAACAGCCCAAATGGCCTAAATGATGGTGAACAATGGACAACATTCTGCAGCCACAGAAAGAATCTAAGCAGCTTTGAGAAGGACTGGTGTGGCCTGATTGGATGTATTGTTAAATGAAAAAGCAAACTGCAAAAGAAGTTCTATAACGTCCTACTTTTTATGAAGAAAGAAAGGAAAATGAGACTAGCCATTTGTTGGGGTAGGGGTGAGAGCAGAGGTGGGGAAGCCAAGAGTAAGGAGCCTAGTTATTTATCTGCCTAGCAGGGGCAGCAAGTAGGCAGACAGGATCAAGAGAATTGGGCAGGGTGGGGGGACTCATCCCAGAACAGAACTTTTTGTACTGGCCTGAATTTGGGAGGTATCATGGAAAGGGAGAGAGGGAGAAATCCTAGACAATACAAAGAGAAATAAATGAGCCAAAGTGTCTTTCCAATGAGTAAAAGGACCACAGTGAAAGGCGAAAGGGTGCGGGGGGAGAATAAAAACAGAACCCAAGGAACATCTGAAAGCTGAGTTGCATACTCTCACACCAAAGTCAAAACACATCAGTAGACATCAGTAGACTTCTTCAGCAACCCTGACCTCTTCTTCACATGCTGGGACTGAACAACAAATGGCCTATGGAAATGGGAGCTGCAAGGACTGGAAAGATGGCTTAGATGCTAAGAGCACTAGCTACTCTTCCAGAGGACCTGGGTTCAATTCCCGGCAACCACATGGCAGCTTATAAGTATCTGTAACTCCAGTTCTAGAGGATCTGGCTCCATTACATGGACAAAATGTCAATGGACATAAAATAATAATAAATCAATTATTTAAAAAAATAGGAGCTGCAAATGGTAGAAGGCAGGAGCTTTGCTAAGCTCAAATGGAACTAGAGACATCAGTGTGCAGTCCTGGGTTTCTACACAACACATGCATGTGAGTTTGTAGGTTGTCCAGATCAAATTGCTGAGAACTGCAGCACAACAGTGATGAGCAAAGCTAATAAGCAAACTCTGGTTTCCAAATGCCTTTCTCCACTCAGAGGAACCAGGGCTCCTTGGACATGGTTGATTTCAGAACTCAGGCAGAGAAAGAGCAAGAGAGCCTGGAGCATACTGCTGTACAAGTACACACACACCACTCAAATGATGGATTCATCTCAACTAGACAGTGAGCTGGCATGAAGGGGCTTCATTAACCAAAAAGTGGATACAGTGTATCATTAAGCTAAAGAGTACAGGGAGTCCATGGAGATACAAATTAAATAAATAGACTGCTGGGAAAAGAAACAACTCTTTGCAGCCAGCAAGCAATCTGAGAATTAGAAACCACCTTTTGACAACCATTATCAGAAGTCTGGTTCCTGTAAGAAGAAAAACAGCACCAAGGCCAATAAACGAAAGTTTGGGAAATAGCAGGGCTTTTACATAGACCCAAAGTATGTCCTATATAATTTTTAAATGTGGAAATTCCATCAATAGGAATAACTGGTGGCTACAGCAGTCACCTCCTAACAGAATGCTCTGAAAGTACACACAGATCACAAAACATTCCTGCCCTAAATGTGTAGAATTGGAACCTGATCACAAGGAAGCAAATGGCAGAGCCACAAAGGTAGCTGTCCTGTGCTCTCTAAGCAAGTGGGTGTCATGAGACACAGAAATTATCCACACTAAAGGAGACTAAGAGGAGTGACAATGCAAGTCACACCAGGCCCTAAACTCCCTTAGACATTCCTGGGCTGGAGATACCTCAGGTGGTAGAGTGCTTTGTCTAGCATGGCACGAGGCTTGGGTACCATCCCCATCACCACAGAAATGGAGCCAGCAAGGAGATCTGTAATTCCAGCACTACTTTGACTACCGTGCTGGCTTATTTTATGTCCACTTGACACAAGATGAAGTTATCTGAAAGTAGGGAACCTCAACTGAGAAACTGCCTCCATAAGATCCAGCTTAAGATATTTCTTAATTAGTGATTGATGTGAGAAGGTATAGCCCATCGAGGACAGTACCATCATCCCTGGGCTGGTGGTCTGGGATTCTATAAGAAGGTAGGCTAAGCAAGCCAGGACAGACAGTAAGCAGCACCCCTCCATGGCCCCTGCATCTTTCCTGCCTCCAGACTCCTGTTTCTGCCCTCACTGCTTTTGATGATGAACTGTTAAAAGGAACTGTGAGTGAAGTAAACCCTTTCCTCCCCAAACTGCCTTTGGTCATGGTATTTCATCACAGTATTAGCAAATTTCAAGTCAGCATGGACTATGCAAAACCCTGCCTCAAAAATAAATAAATAAATAAATAAGACAATTGACAAAAATCTCAGGAAGGTGTGCAGACAGCAGATGAGGTGTTAGTGCTTCAGTGTTGAAAATTGCTCTGTGGGTGTGGACGAAGCTCTCTTACTTTAAGAGACCTACACTGGAGTATTTAGGAATACGCATAGTGGTTCAGAAATGTGTGTGAATATATATCAATAATACATGTATACAGGGTGTGAAATGATGCTGACACTTAGAGAATTCAGTAAAGAGTGTCTAGGAATTCTCTGTACTATTCTTGGGATGCTTCTGTAAGTCTGAAATATGACAATGTTTTTAAGAGGAGGAAGAAAGAACAGAAGACGGGTTTGTGTAAGCTAGTAAATTCGCTAGACTTATTTGTAAGGTCTCCTTCAACAGGCTACACTTCTGAAAGATGCAGATGTTATGACAGTGAGCTTCCAAAAAATAATAATGAGAAGAGTTGACTCTTCAAGGGGTACCAGCTGGGTGCGTGCTACACTTTGCAGCCCAGGCTTCTACGGGCTCCTTCCCTTCGCTCCACTGTTTCACCCCTTTCTTTTCAAACAGCCAGCTTTGGCAGACTTCCTAACTCAAGAGAGAAGAGAACGGAGCTCCTGGATTTGCCTCGGGTTCCCATCTCAGCCACTGTCATGAGATACAGTTTGCTGACACTGAGCTTGGGATGCTCAGTGTAGAGCATCGATGACACTCAGAAGCAGCATGGAGAAGCAAAGTGCTGGTCTCTAAGGAAGGACTGGAAAGAACAGGAGTCAACAGAAATTCAGTCCTATGTCTCTAGAGCAAACTGCTCGAACGGCCGAATCTGCTTAACATGAGCCTTAAATTAACTCAGCTTTTAGGATTTCCCCAATATACTAAGAGGGAAATGTTAATAAATAATCCTTTAACTGCCTTTATCAAATGTATATTACTTTTAATTTGAATTAAGAAACAAACAAACAGAAAACAATTTTTTTTTCGTTAACTAGGGAATTAAAGTACCTTGCCTGGACAGTTATGTGAGTCTAGAAAAATCCTTTAGAAAATGTAATTAAGTCTAAATGCTCTAAAACCATTGGTCACATCAAAAGTTATTTTACTAACTGAAGCGCCAACGGTAAAGATACTCAAATCAATCCATGTCAATGTTTTAATGCCATGTGTTAATTAAGCCACGCTAATAAAATCACTATGCACCTAATCACATGTCAGGGGCCAACCAGAGTAACAGGTTAACTGGCTGCACAGAAATGGCATCGACTGAAACCTAGAAGTGTGTGGTTAATGTGTTCTTTCATTGATTTGCTCAGTAAATACTTACGAAAGACTGGTCACATGAAACCTAATACCAGAGGGAAGCCCTTTTCCAGCGGTATGTCCCACAGGCTGAGGTCAGGGGCATCTTAGCCATTTCAAGAGTTAATGGCGAAAATGACCCACAAAACAGGGAATGAGCACCCCTTGGGGCCCTACCTAGCCAGTCCAGAAGGTACAACACCAAGTTGGAGAGCAAAGGGCAAGCTTGCTCTGTGCAGGCTCACCCCAGCATAGCCTATTTCCTGGGGTTACTCAACCCCCACCCACCAGGATGCAGGCTCCCTCCCTGCGTTACCCACAGGAAGCTACTCTTCCCTTCTGGGCTTCAGTGTCCTTTGTAATGGAGGCAGCACTCCATGTGTAAGCTGTGATGCCCTCTGCACGGCATCCACTCTGGTTCAGTTAGCACACAGCGGTCAGCAGCACTTTGTGGTTGACAGACAGTTTCTTCATGTGTTTGCAGTGCTGGAGCTAGAGCCAGGACCTTGCGTATTCTGTGCAGCCACTCTGCCACTGTGCAGGGTCTCGCTCTATATAGCTCAAGCCATCCTAGAACTTACTATGTAGCCAAGACTGTGCTCACATTTGCAGTAATCCTGCCTCGGCCTGCTGAGTACTGGGAATACAGGCATCTAGCTCTAGACACTGCTGCACTGACTAGGGAAAGGGGCAACACAAACATAACCATGAACAGAAACACTGAAGATCTGACCAAGAGTATCATCGCCCTCTTCTTAGTCGAGGTCACGATTTCTCTATTGCAGAAGGGGCAGGGGTGGAGGATGTGGAGGCCCCAACCAGTAGATCATGTCCCTAGCTTTCATGTGATATACTCACCAGAGTCACTAGGCAGAGCTCAGCAGGCCCAGGGTAGGAGGCCACCTGCACTAAGGGGCCCCTTTGGGATCTAAGTAGAGCCTCAGAGACCAGTTCTGTCTCACTGTTTGAAATCTTTCAGATTCAGTCACAACACAAACTCACTGAGCATCTCCTAAGGACCAGACAATACCTGGGTATGTTTAGGGTCATGTCTTTCACACATTCATACAACGGAATCCTAAACCTCCTGTATGACTGCATTTAGAGAGAGGCTTCTACGGAAGTAACTGACATCCTAAGGCGGGGGCCTACAGGATTCTTAGCCTTCTGAAAACAGCCGTTTGATAGTGTGAAGTGTGACTCCCCTGCCCATCGCTGCACACATGTTCACACGTACACCCACTGCAAAGGCCTTGTGAGTGTGATCAAGCAGTTTTCTACAACAAAAGAGGAGGCCCCCTCCTGACTCCAACCCTGCGAACACCTGGACCTTGGAACCGTGGGAAGTGATCACCTGCAGCACATGCCAGCCAGTCCACCGCACGCAGTTCCACATGGCAAGTCCTTGGCTATCTGATACTCACAAGCTGAGTGTGTGAAGGGTTGCTTAGGCCTCTTTCAAGCCACTGGAGCCTCCCGAAGAGCCAGGTAAGAGGGACAAGTGGGTTTCTAAAGCCTTCTGATGCCTCTAAGACCTGAGAAACTGCTCCTTTTCCTGTCTTTCACTTCAGTCTGCATATCTTAGAGAAGTCTGTTCACTTCATGGGGCAGAAGCACAGGAGGCTCTCCATCCACGGCATGTGACCTCTGCTATACTACTTCTCATCCCCAAGAATGGAGGAGCCAGTGACAAGACAAGTGAGGGCCCTGGAGAAGGGTATAATGTGCCTTCAATGTAGCAAAGGGTCATTGAGAGGGGTGGCAGGACCTGCTCTACAGCCCTGACTAAAACTCAGGGGGCAAGCTGCCTCACAAGTTTCAAAAATGAGTGCCTGAGGCGAGGTGGAAAAGTTCCCAGTGGCGGCAGCATACTGTGATTCACCAAGGGCAGGATCTGAGAAGGCTGACAGGAAGCGAGGCTGACACGCTTGCTGGAGAAAACTGCATTAGATGAGTCAGAGTGGCTCGGGGGATAATGATGACACCGACGCCAAAGACACCAGAGGAAGCTCAGCGATACCGCTTTGTGAGAGGTAGGAAGGAAAACAACCCGGTTTCATGAAATTAATTCCTATGAGATTTTAAATATGAATGTGAAGCTGAATTAAAAGTTCTATTCGAAGAATAAAAGTGATGGTACAGTACTTTGGAAAGAAACGTCTCAAATGTTTAAAACATCTCTACCTGACAGAGAAGGAGTGCAATGGCTCCTCACAGGGGCAGCTGTGGGCAGGACACCTCTTATGGAAAAGTACCAGGGCAGGATGGCCTCGGCCAGTGAGCCCCAAGGAGCCCCTATGAGCAGCATAGGAATGTACTGAGGGTGGCAACTGTTGCAGGTGACACTGCCACTGAGACCTGTGCATGACCAGTTCAGGGAGAAACATTCAGTACTCGGAGGAGGAAACTCAGGTCCAGAGAGCCTAAGCTACCTACCTACATTCTATCAATGGCAGAGACAGTACTGGTACCCAGGCCACCTAACTCTTGACCCATACTCTGATCTGCACACTAAGCTGAGATGGGAGAACCCAGGACAAGCCACACAGCCTACTGACGTCCTGTCTTGACCTCTGCGCTCTGAGTTCTCAATACTTTGCTCACATGCACCAATGGCTTTAACACTTAGAGCACGTGACAGATGTTTCCTGAAAGGAAAGTGAAGCTGGGGAGTTTTCCATAGGGAACAATGATGCATCCCTGGCTGTGGGGGAACCAGGCAAGGCAGGGGATGAAGGGAAAAATTCTGGATCTTCTAAAGGGAACCTCCACCCCTCAAAGATGCATCAGGATCAGAATGGCAAACTCAGAGAGAGCTATCAGCTGCCTTCCCGGAGGAGAAACTCATCCTAGCACCACAGGCCTAAACAGACAGAGGTGCAGGAGCTTGTCACAGGGTTCCTGCTCACCTGGAAGGAAGTCAGGGTGTTCATGAACACGGCAAAATACCAGCCTTGCCCAGCCCAGCATTCCAGTCAGCTCTCTTACAGTAGCACTGGTCCAGACACCCTCCACTGGCACTTTGACCCAGGGTTGCTCTCCATGGTTCAGGATGGATGCTAAATGACAGGATCTGTCTACTCAAGAGCGTGAGGCCTGGAACCACAGAGTACATTCTCTTCCCCATGGACTCAAGCCCCAGCCCAGACTGCTGCTGCTAACCTGCACTGGCTGCACAGGACAGCCCCTTCCTGCAGTGCTCACAATGCTCCAGCCATGTGCCACAGCAAACAGGACACACGGGGTTCTTTCCTCACAGTCACTGAGAATTGGTCCACTGCTATGACAGAGGAACTTCAGGGCAGGGGAAACGTAGCAGCAGCAGAGAGATATTCGGGGTGGCCTTGGGGGATCAGGGATGGCTCCCTGGAAAGACATACAGAAATTAATTCAGATGCAGTTGAGAAGACAAAAAGAGGAAGCTGGGTCAGGACAGGGAAAGACACATGAAGCCAGGCATGATCGCACACACCTGTAATCTCAGGTGGCCTTGAAGTTGGAGGCAGAAGGATTAGGACAAGGCCAACCTGAGCAACACGGTAAATTTGAGACCAGTCACAGCTATATGAAAATCTGTCTTCTGAAATAAATAAATAAATAAATAAATAAATAAATGCCATGGTGGTGGGTGACACAAGCCTTTAATCCCAGCACTTGGAAGGCAGAGGCCAACCTAATCTAGATAGCAAATTCTATGACAGCCATAGAATTTGATATAGAAATAAAGAGAGATTTATCTTAGGTTGTGTGTGTGTGTGTGTGTGTGTGTGTGTGTGTGTGTGTGTGTGTAAAAGAGAAGGCTCAGTCCAGACAAGGGTAGAAAGGCAGGAGAAGAGAGCCAGGAAGGGTAAGGAAAACTCCTGGAGGCTGGGAAGACATACTGAGGACTCATGGCTCTGTTCTGGAGGCTGAGGAGTAGGCTGTAAGGGCTTCTGCAAGCCTCGAGGCCATTAGTAGCTGTCTTAGAGAAGTTACCAGGGTAGGTGATAGGCACAGAGTCTCCTAGGGTTTGAGTAAATGATAGCAGCACCATCAGGACCCAACCAAGCAGCATAGCCAGGACATGGGTATGCCTTTCCTTCCTGTGCCCCTAATGCTTGGCACAATAGCTGGTCCACAGAAGGTCCTCAGTAAATGAGGGATAGAGGGCTGTTCTTCTGGGGACAACAAGATAAGTTGGACTGGGACCTGGTTCTGTAAGGCAGAGGATCCAGCAGACCCTAACCCAGGCCAGATGTGGGACCATAGGAGCAGCAGAGTTTAAACCCTCCCTCCAGTGCTGAATAAAGGGCAGGAGAGCGAGCATTCGACAGATGCCAGCTGGGGTAGCAGACCTCTGCTAAGGACTTGATTGACGTCTTACAGTTTGGCATGCCCACCTGAAATACAACGTCTGGTGCCACTGTGTGAGATTCTCACTTTCTTCAGAGAATCTGGAACACAGCTTTATAACTTCCTGTCAAATAAATGCCCACTGCTCTCTGGAAGGACAATGCCACTCTGGAAAAATAACCAATAACTCTTCTGAGTTGGGGGCCCATTATCAGGTTGATTTCCCAAAACACTGTAGAAGAGAAACAAAACAAAACGTAATTGCATAAAACAGCTGCCCTGTGAACACAACCCAACATGGACTCTATTATCTTCTCTGCACCAACTAACAAATTTGCTGTGGGTTCTTCCTAAAAGCTTAATTCGTACTTTTAATCACAAGTTAATGAGTCAAAAAAAATTCTAGCTTAGGTTCACAGAAAAAAAACGAAGCGATATCTGTTAATATTTTAACTTCCCCACTGGGGTCTCTGGGTATACATTCACCATGACACTCTGCAGAGAACAGCCTCGCACTCATTCTATGCTTGCATAAGTCTGATTTATAAATCTAATCTATGGTAGAAATGTCTGAAAGAGCTCTCAGAGGGCCTGGGGTCTAACCCTGCCCCCTCGCATACCCCACAGTCACACAGACAGTCGGCTTCCCCAGATCATTTCTCTGTCTGCATACTCTATGCCTGAAATGAGGTTGAAATTGTCTTAATTCTGTCCCTAGCACACAAGAGCTTTGAAAAAATAAGCTCACAAATTTCAGCCAGGGACACTATTAGATTAACAAAGACCCTTGAAATGAAGCCTGTCATTTTCGAGAACTCCTTCAAAACAAAATCGTGACAGGGCCTTCAAAATCAGTCGGCTGAGTCTGCGTCAACATGAGACCTTGCCCGCCATCATCCGCCTGTGACAGCACTGCCTAATGGGTTTTGTGCGTGGGAGAGTTGAGCTGCCATGGACATTTACGTGAAATATACAAGCAGGCTCTGGCCTGAGTACCTGCCCTTGTCAAACTTCCTTTGTAATCAATGGGAAGAGGTGGAAGGCCCTGGAAACTAACAGATGTAAGGCTTGCTGCTTTCTCTGTATGTATTCACCCTGCAGCTGCACCCAAACACCTGCTATATGCCTCCCTACACTAGGTGCTAAGATAGCTGCTGCTCAGGCCTATGAGGAAGAGACAGGACATGCATACTAAAGGAGGCAGGCAGGAGACTGGACCACCCAAGCCCTGTGAGCCAGACCCCCATAGAATTATAGAAATGCTGGCTGCCTAGACAAGGTGGAAGCAAGTGAGACACTTGCCTAGGGCTGCTGCCCTCACCCTGGCCTGCCTAAAAGCATATGATCTGGACTACAGACTGAGTGAAGACAGACTAGGCTCTTCAGAGAGCACACAGGCACATGACTTGACAGACCCAGTCACTGAGCAGGTGATAAGATCATGTGCTAAGAGTGTTGGGGAAGGTGTGGCTTTACCAAGCCTCAGTTTCCTTGTCAGTGTGATGGGATGATCAAGCTCTTAAGCTGTGGGATAGTAGGTGTGTGGCAAAGCCAGGTCCAGAGCAGGATCACCTAGGTGGTAACAGCTGTTATTACTACAAGGACTCCTAGTGATAGCTCAAGCCTGCATTTCACTAACCAGAAAACCAAGACATTAGGCCAGGAAGAGCTGGTCCCAGAATCCAGGGCCAGATGCTCAGGCCCAGAGCACTAAGAAGATGGCAGTGTACTGGCCCTAGGCATTCCCAAGCAAGGTGGGATCCTTGGATGGTTAGGAGTAGATTACACTTTATACAAGGCCCCATCAAGGTGCCATGTGGTTCCTCATCTCACCAGTGGTCAATGAGCAAATTTCCAAAAGCATGGCCAGGCCCAGTAGACTCAACATGCAGGCAGGGCTTGGAACTTAATGAGAGGAACAGGCAAAAGAGGCCTGCATTTGGAACTGCTAGGCTGTGAGCAGTCTCTCAGAAATGGAAACAAAAACCCAGCCCTTTGTTTGGCTTACTGGTACCAAAAATACTGTTTGAAAACTCCAAGGTTCTGCAACTTGGCTGCCCAGAGGGATAAAAGAGTGTTAAGTGCATGAACTAAAGAACAGTAGCCATGTCAACCTGGGAACTGGCCTGACATGTTCAGGACACCCTGGTGGATCCATGGAGGGATGCTCAGATCCTCCAAAGTCTTCTTCCTTAAGACAAAAGGAAATGAGGCCAAGTGTGGTGGCACATACATTTAATTCCAATACTCGGGAGGCAGAGGCAGGCAAATCCTGTGAGCCTGATTTATACAGTAAGTTCCAGTAAGTAAGTTACAGTCAGAGCTATATCTCAAAACAACCATCAATACACATACACACACACACACACACACACACACACACACACAAACACACACATGGAAATCAACTTCTTGTTTCTACTCACTCAGTTGGTATAGGAAGAGCCCATGAGATGGCTAGTGACACACCTGGCTTTTCCCATCCCATGGCAGCAGGCACTGTTCTCCACCCGCCTCCCAGGGACCACCATGGAGCCTCTCCACGGAGTTGCTCCCCGTACAAGTCCTGCAAAGGCCTGTGCCTTCTCACTAGCCCTGGATAGGGCTTCCATGTTCACAAGGCATAGTGCACCTGAACAACCTAGGATAGATGGCTCAACACACATGGCTGGCAGCATGATGTTGCAGGTACAGCAGGTACAGCAGGTACAGAATTGGGCACCCCAAAGCCGCAGTTCTGCTTCTGTGTACCTCTCATATCTACAAGCAGGCTCTAGGCCCCAACACTGTACGATACCCGCAGCCCTTAGGAGGAAAATAGAGCAGCTAACATTCTCCGGTGAGCAACAGGCGGAGTTGAGTGTTCAGGAAGAACTATCTTAACTTAAAAACTAACCCCAACTTCACTTTTCAAGGATTATTAAGAAACTTATCAAAGAACCCCTGGTCGCCAGGTGGTGATAGCACACGCCTTTATTCCCAGCACTTGGGAGGCAAGAGGAAAGCGGATCTCCGTGAGTTTGAGACCAACCTGGTCTACAGGAGCTAGTTCCAGGACAGGCTCCAAAGCAACACAGAGAAACCCTGTCTCAAAAAAAAAAAAAAAAAAAAAAAAAAGAACCCCCGGTCTAACACAGCAATTGTCCAGATGTTTCTGAGAAAAGTTAGTAGGTCAAACTGATAATTTTAATAACCAAGCACTTACTATTATTTAGTTAAAAGTATATTTTCTGAACAGCACCCCATGCCAGGATTCACACCAGTATCTAAAGGAAACGGGCCTCCCCTGAGGCCTCACAGTACCACTTTCAAAGGTGTATCTAAATCACTAGGTACGATGCAGTCATAATGAATCCAAGTGGAGACCTTGGCTTCCCATTTCCCCTACAGGTTTTATACAGATCATTGCAACAGAGACCGCAGGAAGGGAACAGGTCCAGAGTAACCAAATGTCCAGAGAAGAACTGGGAGATAGCCTGCTGAGCAAAGAGCTTGCTGCACAAACATGGAGACCTGGAGTTCTGATCCCAACACCCATGTAAAGGCAGGGTGTGGCAGTGCACATGCAGTCCCTGTGCTGGAGGGAGGGAGAGACAGGGGAATTCCAGGGGCTCACTGACCAGCATATCTAGCCAAAATGGGAAGCTCTAGGTGAAAAATAAGGTAAAAAGCAACAACAGAAGATTCCCAACATTGACCTGTGATGCACATGCACACACACATATACACACAAAATAAAAATTAAAAATAAAAAAAAAATCAAAGTCCACAAAGACAACGAGAACCAGGAAACACATATTGGCACCATTTCTTACTTCTATTATTGCAGTTCAACATACTAAGAACAGGGCTCCCAGACGAAGAAAAAGCAAGCCTCAGGGCACTTTTAAATTGGGCAAATTACAGAGAGGTGAGAGATTAAATGGAAATCTATGGCATTACAAATGCAGCCTGCAGTTACTGGGATCCTTTTTTTCATAAGTGAGTCATGCCAATAGTAACTCCAAGATCTTCACAGTAGTTCACAATAAACTCTGTGGGAAACTCACCACTTCCCTCTTGAAAGATTGACATCATAAGCCAAAAAATAGCACTTTGACGTTTCTGTCTCTTCAAGGCAACCAGCTGGGAAGGGAACACAAAGCCATCCCCACAAGGCCCCCAGGGTTCAGTCTCACCAGTGGGCAGGTAAATGAAATAACAAGATCTGATCTCACACCCACCAGAGGGGCAAAATTAAAAATCTAAACGGCAAGAATTGGAGGGGGTGTGAAGGCGCAGCGCTGTCAGTACACGGGTGGGTGTCAGGGAACAAACACGTGGGAGAACAAGTCAGCAACACCCAGTGGGTCCAAAAGGGGCCCACGCCAAGACCAAGGCCACAGAAACTCTCCTGCTATATACAAGGAGATAGACCTAAGGGTGCTGATCTTAAAATAGGCCTGCAAAACCAGTGACACTCACCCCACTCAAGATGAAACTGACTGCCTTTGCCCTGGATCGAACCCGGCCTTACAGACTTGCTTCTAAAGGACAGAACCTGGAGAAAAGAACACAACTGATAGCAAAGTCCTAACTTCCAGACTGGATCACTGATAATTTCAAGACACCGAGCGCTAGAGCCCAGCTACTAGAGGAAGCCCAGGCCACATAAACAGTGTAGGCCATGAATGGCAACACTGCTTGGCTCCTGGCTGATAGACAGTATCACTCATCAGACACCAGGTAAACAAGCCTGCAGATGAGACCAGAGCCAGCCTTTAGCTCCGCTACACAATACCTAGTCAGACAGACTGCAGCTTTACATGTATAATAAATGCTACCATTCTAATGTGCCAAGTTCAGAGGTTACAGAAACAGATAGCCAGAACACGTTCACCACAATTTTATTGGCAAAACATAAAGAAATAAAATATACCAGGCAGTGGTGGCGCATGCCTTTAATCCCAGCACTCAGGAGGCAGAGGCAGGCAGATCTCTGTAAGTTCGAGGCCAGCCTGGTCTACAAAAGCGAGTTCCAGGACAGGCTCCAAAGCTACAGAGACACCCTGTCTCGAAAACAAACAAACAAAAAAGAAATAAAATACTTAACTCTCA
>JAQHUG010000609.1:302388-364639 GCA_028555095.1 Dicrostonyx torquatus
AGTTCGAGACCAGCCTGGTCTACAAGAGCTAGTTCCAGCGCAGGCTCCAAAGCCACAGAGAAACCCTGTCTCGAAAAACAAAAAAAAAAAAAAATGAATGAAGTAGGGGATAGAAAGATGGCTCAGTGGTTAAAGCACATACTGCTCTTGCAAGCTCAGTTCCCAGCACCCACCTCAGCTTGCTCCAGGGGATCAGATGACTCGGCCCTCTGCAGGCCCTTAACTTAAGCACATATAGCCACTCAACTCCACATGCACATAAGTAAAAATAACTTTTAAAAAATCTTTTTAAAATGAATGAAGTAGATGAATGGATTGATAGGTAGGTAGTTGGGTGGATGGATGGTTTTCTTTCTTTTTCTATTTTTTTAAGATTTATTTATTTATTATGTATACAGTGTTTTGCCTGCATGTACAACTACAGGCCAGAAGAGGGCACCAGATCTCATTACAGATGGTTGTGAGCACCCTGTGGTTGTTGGGAATTGAACTCAGGACCTTTGGAAGTGCTCTTAACAGCTGAGCCATCTCTCCAACCCCATGGATAGATGAATGGATGGACGGATAGATGGATGGTTGGTTTGTGGATGGCTAGATAGCAAATAAATAAATAAATAAAGCTTAGTGTTTTATAAATTGAAAAAGGACACAGAATGTACTATCATTGTTATGAATTTTAAAATTTTAAATGTAATGCCAGGCGGTGGTAGTATACACCTTTAACTCCAGCACTTAGGAGACAGCGGCAGGCGGATCTCAGTGAGTTCGAGGCCAGCCTGGTCTACAGAGCTAGTTCCAGGACAGGCTCCAAAGCTATACAGAGAAATCCTGTCTCAGAAAAAAGAAAGAAAGAAAGATTAAAAGTAAATCTTAAAACTGTTTAAATGCAAAAACATGGCGCCAGCAGGTAAAGGCAGCTGCTGCCAATCTGATGACTCGAGTGCCAGCTCTGGGACCCATACTGTAGAAGCAGAGATGGCTCTTGAAAGTTGTCTTCTGAGCTGCACACATATATGGCATGGCACCCACATACCCACAGACACAAACAAACAAAAAGATATAATAAAATAACACGACTTTTAATAAAATGCAAAAACAGCATTGTACATTGCTTATGGATAAACACATACAGGAAACATTCACATACCCATCAAAGGCAGGTCAGTGCTGGACCCGGGGAGAGGAAGAGGAACTTCAGCTACCTTTTTTTGTTTGTTTTTTGTTTTTTGAGACAGGGTTTCTCTGTGGCTTTGGAGCCTGTCCTGGAACTAGCTCTTGTAGACCAGGCTGGTCTCAAACTCACGAAGATCCGCCTGCCTCTGCCTCACGAGTGCTGGGATTAAAGGTGTGCGCCACCACCGCCCGGCGAACTTCAGCTACCTTACCCCTATCTTATTCCTTACAAAACAAAAATAGGGTCCAACATAAATATGGCAAATGCCCACAACTGTAAAGCCTGGCGATGGTCATGTGAGAGGACTGCTTCTCACGTTTTTCTATAGAATTAAAGTAGGTCACAAAACACTCATTTCTACTCAGCCACCCCAGTTGGGTTTACACAGGAGCAAGGTGGCAGTTTAGAAAGCTCCAGTTTCCTCCCCTCTTCTGTGAGCTCCAGCTCCCCACCACACCCAGTGGGAGCTCAACAAACTCACTCTCCAGCCTGGGCGGGGGGGGGGGGGGGGGGGGGACACGGACGGACACGACTGAGCCTGGAAGCCTCTGTTCTCTTCCTGACTCCACCACACAGGGAGCAAAGGGTGTTTTCTAACTTAAAATGAGAAAAGAAAGGCAGTCCTGTTAAAAAAAAAAAAAAGACTGAGCTCCTTCCTGGGCCCAAGGCAGGCTCTTCCACTGCTTCATCAGGACTCAGGCAAGTTTCTGCCCTGGCCAGATGAAATGCCATCAAACAGGCAGCTGAAGAGTGAAGGAACACAGGAAAAGTAAGTATCCCACAATGGCCCACATGCAGTACAGGCTCTGAGTATCAAAAATGAACAAAAATGACTCAGCTGAAGTGGGAGAGGCCCATTAAAGGCAGCCAGGAGCTGTCAAGGGAGCAAAATTAGCAGAGGAAGGACAACAATCACGCTGAAGGGTGAAGGGCACGGGACAGGAAGCGCCCTGTAGCCAGGCTCTCCAGTGGCATGGCCATGATCACTCTGAAACCAGCCTAGTCTCTCCCTTAAACTCCCTGGTTCCTAGGGTTCCTGCAGTTTGCAGTCCAGTGAGATTCTGGCTGACACACTTCTTGGGGCCCATGGCTCATCTTTATTTCTATTTTCCAAACTATAAGAAATTTTTAATTAAAAAAGAAAAGCTGTTCTTAGTCTTGGCTGGTTAGTTCCAGACATGGAACCAAGCCTAGGAAAGTAACTGCACGGAAGCTAAATATTACATACCTAAGGAGATTGTTGCAGCACTAGTTATAAAACCATGGTAAAAACGGATGGAACAAAACCTCCAGCACTCATCACAAGAGGTACAATTCTGCTAACCCTGGTGCAGCCACAGCACGGAGGGTGACTGTCAGAGGCTATAAACATGAGCCAATTTACTAATTAGTTTTGAAAACACAACCCAAATGACACATGAAAAAATTCCCTACAGAACTAAACAATATGTTCACAAGTAAAAGACACAAAACAGAAGTTATTTGTTGTGGGCTTGGATGGCCCAGCCAGGAGAGGGAGGTGAGGAGGTAGGCAGCTGGGGCCGGTGCCATAAACAAACGTGGCTGTGGAAGCAGCAGCTTCAGGCCTCTGGGTGCCTCTTGGCAGGTCTAGGGTTGGAAGGCACCTCCCTGTGATGCGATAGGCACAGTTATAGGCTGACATCAGGCAGACCCTGTGAAACAGTTTGTTCCTAGGTCCCTTCCCACAATCCAGGGGAAAAGAAAGATCCCAGAAGAGACTCCAGAGCACGGGCTGATGTATGCAAAAAATTTCAGCTTCCCATTATTCAAATATGCACATCCTTGGATAATTAGCACAAGAAGAGCATCTAAGCATATACCCTGGCCTTCAGCACTAAGCCTGGACCAGGGGACATGAGCTGCCTAGGAGCACACCACAGGCCCACTTGTGAGATGTGGACATGTTCATGCTCCTACCCTCGATCCTCTTCCAGCTACAGACAGCTCCTGACATTGTTGTCTGAAGCTACTTATCAAAGTTATTACATTAATGTGAATGACTACAAAACTATACCTCGCCTCTAAATGAAAACACCAGGCTGCCAAACCTTCCAGCAGATACAAGATTGTTAATGTGGTAAAGACTATTACATCTCCAAAGACATTACCATAGCCCCCACCCTTTTCAACATGGAGAGATGCTGAACTATATTGGAAACCTCTGTGAATTGCCTAATTATAGTTAATAAGGTCATCATCTTCCCATGAAATAGCCTTTTTGTTTTCCAACAGAGCCCTCAACAATTCTAAAAGCTTCATTTGAAGACTCCCCAAGAAGGCTATCACATTACAGGGCAGGCAGTAACAGAAGGGAGTGAGGCGTGAAGGAGAGGAAACAGGATGCTCTTAGGGTCAGCATCTCAAGGCAAGATCCTAAGAGAGAAAACAGAGGGGGAAGCAATGAAACTCCCACAAGCCATGGGTATGAGAGCCCAGGACCATGGGCCCAGTGCTAGGTCCATCCTGGAACAAGTACAGTTGAGTGTGACTTCCCTCTCCCAGGCTGCCCCACAAACTCACCCTAGCACTGACCGTGTGTGCCTACTGCTCTGGCAGTTGAGACATCACTCAAATTTTTCACTTTTAATAGTTGCAAAGACATCTCTAGGATACCAATGTATGAGGCACAAAGCTTCAGGCAGCATAAAAGAAAGAAACAAGAAATCAAAGTGACCTTCGAGTAAATCTACAGGTCATGCTAGGAGCAGGACAGAGCCATGAGTCCCCATGACAAGCCTGTCCATGAAGAGATGATGGAAGGTAGATGACAGAAAGACAAAGAAGAGTCAAAGGTCAGGCACAGGCCATACTCTTCCACTGAGCAGCAAGAGGGCAAAAGCAAGCATCTGCACAGGCCTGTTCCTGGCTCTCCCAGCCACAACTACCAAAGGGCTCAGTCTCTAATACTCTATCCATGAGAGGAGGAATCACTCCAGCAGCTGTCCACAGAGGGGATGAGGGAGGATTAGGTGAGCCGGCTCACCAATGGGGAGTCAACCAGGAGGGTCAGCCAACAGCTCAGGACCTTCAAAGAGGTTCCCTGGATCATGGGGAAATCACCTGGCCCTACAATTGGGCATTACCAGACTTCTGCAGGCTGAAACACTTATCACCAATCTCACAGATGACTAGCAAGCTGGCAAAACATGCACACACAATAACAGTCCACCAAGACACACGTCGGGTTCAGCTACTGACTCCTACTTTCCACCCTGAGCTGGTGTGGGCACAAGACTAGGCACAGGAGACAACCGGAACTTACCATGACTGATAATGGGAAATAGTGGCCACACAATCACCATGTGGCACCTGCTGCTTGCCTGGGGCACACGAAGCACTTCAGTGTGCTCACTCTGACCATCTGAAAATGAACTTCCTACACAGGGAAACAAACTGTAGTGGAAAATGGGGCACACTCAGAAGACTGTACAAGTCAGTGAGTCACAGGCTGGTGATGACGACAGCAAAGGCTACACAGCATGTGCCTGCTCTATGAGGGCTGGAACACAACCCCCACCTCTTGATCTCCTGCCCCTGGGCCTGCCATATGGTAGAATGCTCATCAAGAGCAGCAGGGTAGTGGGGAGGAGGTAACACAGCCAGCTGTGCATGGTAGCTCACAGGCACTGTCAAAAACCATGCGGCAACTGAACTAACCCTGCTTACAGACTAGACTATCAGAGAGTCTCAACACACTGCAGAAAACGCAAGACTCTTGAGGCAGAGAGAAAAGCAGCCCACTATTCATGGCAAGGCCAGCAGTCAGAGAACACCTCCAGAGTACACAGGTGATGGGATGAAGGCCAAGAAATACCTGAGAACACCTTAAGATGAGCCTCAGAGAAGGGTTCCAACACTGAGAAGGAGAGGCTGCACAACCTCTGATCTGGGGAAGTCACCATCTTTATTAACCTAGGATGTAAATAAATAGGCTCCACCTATCTTCACTGTCTAAGCTGCTTGCTATACAAACTTTCTTGAAAGCATGCCTGGACAAACTGGCTGTTCTTGTCTTTGATCAGGAAGTGGTGAAAGGGGCTTACTTCAAAGGGTGGTTTGGTCACAGGATTGCAGGTAGTGGTGATGGATTGGAGGATGATGACCCGGCTCTAGTAACTGAGAATGAGATGCCATGTACTATGGATGGGATATGAATCTTGGCACATCATACCCTATCCATAGTACATAGCATCTCCTTAGTTATGGAGTCAGAACAGTATCCTCCAATCCATCACTAGAGTCCCTCATATAAAGCAGAACAGATAACTACCACACAACCTGTGGTTCCACTCCTAGATGTGCGCCTAAGAAAAACAGAATTTGTCCATATAAACGATCATTAAAGTATGATCTCTCTGGCCAGGTGGGGGTAGAACACGCCTTTAATCCCAACACCCAGGAGGCAGAGACAGGCAGATCTCTGTGAGTTTGTGGCCAGCCTGGTCTACAGAGCAAGTTCCAGAATAGGCTCCTAAGCTACAGAGAAACCCTGTCTCTAAAAACAAAAACAAACAACAACAACAAAAAAGTATGACCTTTGACTGCCCCAAATTGGAAACAAAGAAAATGTCTACCAACAAAAGAATGGAGGGCAAATCACAATATTTTCATGCAATGGAACAATACTCAGCAATAAAAAGGAATTTCGGGCCAGTGAGATGGCTCAACAGATAAGGGTGCCTGCTGCCAAACCTTACAGCCCAAGTTTGACACTTAGAACCCACATGGTGGAAGAAGAGAGCCAACTGTACAAAGCTGAAAGTTGTCCTCTGACCACAATCACATGCATGTGCAAAACACACACACCACACATGTATGGGTAAATAAACAAATAGATGAGTAAATAAAATGTAATTAAAAAATTAAAGGAATATATGATGAACATTATGGGTAAATATCAGAAATTTTGTTACATGAAAGAAAACTGAGCTGGGCATGGTGGCTTATGCACATGATCCCAGCACTAGGGAGATGCATCAGGAAGACTGCCATGAACTCAAAGCTACCAGCGTGGGCTAACAGCTTTATCCTGTCTAGAAGATGGGTGGGGTGGGGGAGGGGCAATGAGAAGGGCATAAAATGGGAGAAGGGAAAAAAGAGAGAGGGAGGGAGGGAGAGAGGAAGGGAGAAAGGGAGGAAAAAACTGCATGTTGTGTGGTTCCATTTATGGAACATACACAGCAGCTATGTGTTTCCTGGGGCTGGGGCTGAAAGGGAGACTGACTGACAAAGAGCCCCAGCAACACTCTGGACCAGAACAGATGGGGATGACAGTTACACAAATGTATAGACTGTCAAACTCAGCCCAGAGTATTCTGAGAGTGGATATATTTTTCTGTAGTAAACAAATCCTTACAAAGTTAATCTTCTAAGGTTCAACCCTTTGGGAGCTCCCCACTTTGGTATTTCAGTATGAGGCAAACACAGAGACCCAGTTTTCCCAGGGAGAAGATAATAAACACAACAAAGAAGTTAGGACACATGAGTCCCAACATGTGCTCATGTCGTCTCCTGACTCCTAACTCAGATGCTAACACTTGTAGAGACGTGGAAGAAATAATTGAAGGTCTGTGCTTACATCTAACCTAATAACCAACACACACAAATATATTAACAATCACCCATTGCCAGAACCACTGAATACTTCAAGGCCATCTCATGCTAGGTATGCTCCTCTCCCTAGGCATCAAGGGCAGTATTTGTTATTTCTAGGAAACAGTATTTAGACCAGCAAAAGGCACCTCAGGGCTGAGGGACAGCCATCATTGTATATCTCATTCCAAGCACTGCTCAGATCCTTGCAAGGATCTTTTCACTGAATCATTAAAAAAAATAAATAAAAATTAGTTACCTGTACACTGTACAGCAATTCCCAGGGGTGCCTAGTGGACTATTTTAATTGTTTAAGAGAAACACAGCAACATCTGCTCAATGGTGTGTCAAGGCTGCAACCTTGATTTTGACATCCGATCTCTCTCCATCTCCTTGGATATTGCCTCTTTGGAGGACATCACCTCTCTGCAAAGCTGGGCTCTGGGTAGCTGTTGTGATGAAATAAATGTCTAAGTATTGGGTGAGAATAGCTAGAAACAGGAAGTGAGGTAGCCTTAGAGCCTGTAGATGCAAAGATAGCAGGGCCATGATTATCACATTCGTTGGTTCTCTTTGGTGATCTGGACTATGAAGCTATGCTGTTCCTTCTTGAGGAGTTCCCTGCTCCCCAAAATCTCTTCCAGTCCATTATAGGTTTTTGTGAGATTCCAGTTCTCCCCAACCTGCCCAATCATTTCCCATGTTTCCCAATAAAAGCAACTTCACAATTAAGAATCACCTAAATGAGGAACAAATTTATCAGGTTATGCCAACTCTCTAGTAGTGTCTGGCCAATGGCAGGGCATCATTAAGAAGTGGCTGCCTTATCTGTGTTCTCTTCTCATTGGCCTCTCTAACTTCACCAAAAGCATGGCACATACCCTCACTCCAGCTCTGTGGGCATGGCCAAACCCCAGGATATTTCCAAGGCCCTAGAGCAAGGCACCTGCTAGCATACATGATGAAGGGTACCCTTGCCTTGCCCTAGCCTCAGTGGCTGCTGGTCCTAACACCACTTGATTATCTCCCCTCCTGAAATTCAGATGGGCTCTGGCCCAGAGCATTCTTACTTTTAAAATACTTGTTTTCTAAAATGGTAAGCTTTTGCAGCTACTGCAAACAATTAAAACTGAGAGAGAGCCATGGAGAGATGGAAGGGGGGAGGGTAATTATTACTGGTAAAACCAATGGGAAGGAACAAATGTATTGGGCCAAAATCTAATAAAATAAGTATGCAGATTCTGCAGCAGCTCCACAGGAAGCAAATTACTCTCCGGCATCTTTGCAGACAATATGTGGGAGAGGCAATTTATTAACTTGCGCCACGTCGGCCTCAACATTAACCTGTCCCCCTCACGTATTAACTCTTACCCAGGAAGCTGCTTACTTGACTTGCATTAGGACACACAGGGCCGATGCAGGTTTGCTATTCACAGCCACAAATTCAATTTCAAGGAATCCCTGTTCCAATTTCCTGTAGAAAGTTACTCCGTGTTCTAATACATCAGTGTCAGGAAACATGGTCTTTACTTAATTTCTTCTCAGTATTCATACAACCAAGGATCACCCAGAGCAATTTCTCCTCCTTTATACACCTAACAACAATGATGGGCTTTTACTTTCTATCTTTTCAAGTACCAGCTGCTCTGGGGTCTCCCTGCCTTCAAAATTAAGCCCTTTGGAGACCCTCTATCAGTTTCCCAGGGGGGAGGGTCTCCACACAGTGCCATAGCTTATGACAATGATTCAAGATAAAGTACCAATATTTCTAACTGACTCATTCTAAAAGGCAATGGTGAGTCAGAAGCTTTGAAGACTAGCCCAAGCCACCAAGTCACCTGGGGCCAGCCACATCTCAGTGGCCTGGACTTTCTCACTTGTCAAATAAGAGGCTGGGCTAGATCCCCAGGTTTTCAACTTGATAAACCCACAACCATCATTCAAAGGCAGCCATAGAAAGGTCAGCCAGGCAAGACTGTTTGAGAATGAACTGCTTGAGGATGAAGTCAATACAACTAGCTTCCTTTTCTGAGGAACCCCTAAAAACTTTCATGGAGCCTGTGGAGACCCTGAAGCATGGCCTGAGAACTGCTTACCTCATTACCTCAACAAGTCCCTCAAATAAGTCTGGTGCTCCAAATTTTCTTTGCATAAGCAAAATATCCTTAACAAGACTGTAATGGAAAAATAATTCATGCATTTTATTTCCTAGTTAATGCATTCATGTGTTTTCCACAATGAGCATACATTAGTTCAATAATCAGAAGAAAACAAACATTATTAAAGAGAAAATCATTCAAATAGATTTTGAGAAGAAAACAAAATACCCTAGGCCCAAAAAAAGAGCAGCTGGGCAGGTCTGCGTACTGTGGCGTCATCTGCTACCGTACTGGTAATTACTTTCATCCCTCCAGACGAGGAAAATATCACAAGTGTTTGGAAAAGGTCTGATGAGCTGCCGAACGCTGCAGCGCTCAGCTGCGTCACTGAGTCCTGTGCTGCCTGCGTAAATATTCATAACCCTCCAGTTCACCTCGGGCTTCAAAGACAGGTGCGGGGGCGGCACGGGGGAGCTGCAGGCAAAAGACAGCACCAGTCCAGACCCTAACGTGCCAGGGATCTTTCCATAAGAATGTGACCTTTTCAAATCTCAACTTTCTTCCACATTGGCACTCAGGGCTGAGAAATGTAGAAATTCAATATTCCTATGCAAAATACAAGGTTTTCTATAAACAAAGGGTTCCTAAGCGCTGAAAATTTAATTACATTATTCTCATATCCTGAGGCTCCATGAGAAAGAAGGGGAGTCATGGCAGAGCTACCTGAAGTCAGGATCAATACAACCCCACTGTCCTCAGGCCCAGAGCACCGCAGGAACCTCGTAGCAGGGCTCCCTAGGAATCCTATTTCACAAACTGTTGATAGCTCCCAGCTATACAGTTAAACCTCCACATTCACTTCAAGCCTCAAAAAGCCTCCATCCTCATGGCAGTCACTCATCGATCACTACCCTGATCATCGCACAGCCCAGAGGCCCCTTACTCCCAGAGCCAGCTTAAGTGTCCTTTCCTACTGGTCAGCAACTGAGCTAAGGGTCCTTCCCTTGTTTCATCTTTGCTTATCTGTTGAGAAGGCCCCTCACACTTGGTACAACAAGTTCCCACAGAGAAACTGCCATCTGTTCCCCAGACCCAGACTAGCAAAACTGGGAGTCAGGTCCTGCTGAGGCACCAATGTGTGAAGCTTTGGTATCTGATCTTAAAAAGTTTTAGCTTCTGGAGAGATGGCTCAGTGGTTAAGAGCATTGCCTGCTCTTCCAAAGGTCCTGAGTTCAATTCCCAGCAACCACATGGTGGCTCACAACCATCTGTAATGGGGTCTGGTGCCCTCTTCTGGCCTGCAGACATACAGACAGAATATTGTATACATAATAAATAAATATTAAAAAAAAAAGAATGCACCACAATTCTCAGGGTATTTATGGTCCAAAAGTTTTCTTCAATTTGTATGCAAGATGCAGCAACTGCCCTGGGAATGCACCAGGTTCCAACAAGGGCACACTGAAGAAGGGAGCATGAGAACCTAAAGCTTGCCCTGTCCACCACTACAGCTCCATCTAGGGCCAGATCACCACTGCCCAGAGTGCCAGCTTCAATCATCTCATCAAGCCCCTCCAAATCCCCAAGACCTGAGCCGAGGACATGGGCAAGCTAAGTTAAGAGCCTCTCGGTACTGCCTCCCAGACTCTCAGAGGTGATGAACCCAGGAGTGAAAAGGGTTACTCATGCCACAGGACAACTGCCCCAAACTGTATGTATAACAGTAAGAACCTGAAAACCATGCAAATAAATGACTGAGCATTGAATATACGCCATCAGTTGATATTTCAGAAACTTCCTGGTTACTACTAAGATGGTTACTACAGGCTCAGCGAAGCATCCATCATCCCCAAGAATGCATTTGACTCCGCTTATCCCTGCTCACCCTCCTCCACTCCACACCATTACCTTATGCTGGCCAAGGTGGGAGGTTGACTGAGCTGGTGGATCCCCACCCCCACACCTCTCTTCCCATGTTCCTTCTTTCTCTAGCCAGCTAGAGTATCCCTCATTCTCGTTCCTTCACAGCCTAGGTGTGGAAGACAGGTAGCACAGGAGGTACAGGACCTGCTCTGACCTTGATGAGCCAGGTAGGACAGGCACAGCTCTAAGATGGGTCAAGTGGGAATCTATAAAGGATGCACTCTGATCCTTGTAAGCCACCTGTGAGGGGCATGGGTCACTCACTCCCACCAGTGTATTCCCCCCGTTAGACTTTAGCTCTTCACATGAAACACAGGCATCAAGAGCTTAAGTCTCAATTTCTTCAATTACAAAATGACGCAAGGATGCCTGGAAGGGACTCCTATGAGGCTGTGGCAATGCATGTACAGATCCTGCACGTAGCAGATGCTCAGTGAAGAGCAGCTGCTGTGATTGCTCTTCCCCCACTTTCCAACTGCTGCACACATACCCTCAGAGTATGCCAAGAACAGAAAATACACTTCCTTGTGGTCGTGAATCAAGCCCATATCCTCGATGCAAATAGTACACACGACCTCCAAGGTCACTCTAAGTTTTGTTTTGATGTCAGGGGGGTTCAAGCCTCTTTCTCTATCCTATGCTATGGACATGGGCCCCACCTATCACATGTAGGCCAAAGCATCTATGCCCTGGGAGAGGTTGGCCCCCAAGTCCTTCCCTTGCACAGACAGATGGCCATCCTCTCTAAAGGCAAATTCATTGTTATCTACTCAGCAAGCCTGTAGTCATGAGCTAGCTGTCTTTGGCTAACCAGTCAGGAAGCCCATCTAAGCACCTAAGAAACCCAGAAGCCTACATATGGCCAGGCCCTGCTTCCAAATGGCCAATTACAGGGGGCCACATCCAGGTGAATTCCCTCTTTAGCAGCTTCTCTTGAGCATTGCCATCAGTCCTTCACAAAAAGTGCCAAAAGCCAATGTACATCTAAGCTTGGCTTACCAAGAGCATGCTGCCCAGAGCAGTACCTGCCTCACATGAAAATCTCAATGAGGAAACAGAGGTGAAACACTTGGCTTCTGTGGACCATCCCTCATTGCCCACAACTTCTCCAGGAAAACAAGAACCTAGGCTTACTTCTGGTATATTCCTAGGAAGCATGGACAAACAAAGAGGACATAGGTTTCGGAAACCAGCAACCCAAGACTCTAGTTCCAGTCCTGCCACCATGTCCCTAAACCTTATGTGTATGACAGGAAACTCAGAGGTTCCAGAATGATGAATCACTTGCCTGTGATACTCTATGCTAAGTGCATGATGGAAGTTTGGAAAACGTGGAGTTTTCAGTGCTACCAAAAGTGAACCTCAGGGAACTGGCCATGTGGAGTTCTTATGGCACCAGACAGAGACCCCTGATAGAGCTTGCACCAGCACAGCCTAGCTCTAGTTTAGGCACTCCATCAGGCAAGCCAGAAACCGGCAAATGAGAATAACTTAATGCTCTGCTTGGCAGTGCCTCTCTGGGTCCATCATCCATCCTGACTCCCTGCAAGCTGCCAGCCAAGCAAACTGGAATATTGATCGCTGCAATCGTCTCGATGGAAGTCTGAGGACCAAGCACTTTATGTGTGTTTCAATTAGAAAAGAAGGTTTGCCATCTGAATTCTGCTTCATTTCAGCCAGCTTCATTCTGGGCAACAAATGGGCTCCTAAAAAATTCAGTTAATCAGCCATCTATTAATGGAATCACACCTCTGCATTGATTTTATATTATCATTTCAAAATGATACATATTCATTTTCATCCTCAATTTTAAGAACAGGAAAGGAGCAGCAGCTACAGTGCCTATGCCAAGCTCTGGGAGTCACTCAGCGCAGCCACCTAGCTGATCATGCACATGGTCCTGCAAGCTGAACATACCAACCTGACTGTGCATGAGGCAGGGGTCTCCCAGGCCTAGACTATAGCCATACCTCCAATCCTAGGCCACGTTCCTTCCAGAAGTCCTTCACCTCTAGTCTGCTCCCTGTCACATGACCAGACATGCTTTGGTAGGAAGGGTAGCCAGGCAACATGGCCAGCCCTGCATCCCACAGCAAGCAGAGTGCCCCTGAGTGTGGAGATGAGGCAAATGTGGAAAGGGAAGAAGGCATTTTTCTCTCTACATCCTTTTATCTCTTTTGAATTTTGTACCAAATTCATGTATTTCTATTCTTAAAAGAAATAAGAATATTTTCTCACCCCTGCAGAAGAAGCTTAAAACAAGAAATCAGGTGCAATCTATACAAGAAACTTTAATTCACCCCCAACAAAAATTTATTGGGCACTTCTGATACAGAAGGCAAGACAGGGACACAAATGTAATGAGACACAGCTGCCAGTTCCTCAGAGAGCAACCTAAGCAGTGTCCACTTAAAGCCTCCAGAATGCCGCTGTCTGTGCTGCTAGTCTCACCCAAGTGGCATTTCTTACACAAATGTATAAGAGACAGGACTTGGTCAAATCATCCAGGAAAACAAAACATACAGGCTCATGTGATACTTTAATTTAAAATTATTCACAGGATGCTGAGATGGTTGAGTGGTTAAGAGCACTGACTGCTCTTGCAGAGGACCTGGCTTAAGCTCCCAGCACTTCATGGCAGCTCACAACCATCTGTAACTCTAGTTCCACAGGCACCAGGCACATACATGACACACACACACACATATGTATATATGTGTGTGTGTATGTGTGTATATATATATATATACACACATATATACATACAGGCAAAACACTTATACACATAAAACAAAAAATTAACAAATATTTTAAAAATAAATATATTCAGGGCATAATGGTGCACACCTTTAATCCCAGCACTAGGGAGGCAAAAGAAGGAGAATCTCTGTGAGTTCGAGGCCAGCCTGACCTACATAGTGAGTTCCAGGACAGCCAGAGTTCATAGAGAGACCCTTTATCAAAAACAAAAGCAACAAAAATTATTCATGGGCCAGATAGATGGCTCAGCAGATAAAGTTTGGTTGCCACCAAACCTAACAACTTGAGTTTGATTCCTTGGGTCTACATAGTAGAAAAAGAGAAACGACTCCCAAAAATTGTCCTTTGACCTCCAAAAGAGTGCTGAAGCACAAGCAACCCTTCCCCTACACACACACACACACACACACACACACACACAAATACAAGAAAATTTTTATAATAAATATTACTCATGGCATGGATGTTAGAGTAGGTGTTTGAAGAATCGAAAGGCGCTTAGGGAGACTGCTCAATGGGTAAAGTATTTACTGCATGTCTTAGATCGATGCAATGAAATTCTATGACCAAAGCAAGTTGAGGAGGAAAAGGCTTATGCTTCCATACCACTGTTAATCACTAAAGGACATCAGGGCAGGAACTCAAAGAAGATAGGAACCTGGAGGCAAGAGCTGATGCAGAGGCCATGGAGGGGTGCTGCTTACTGGCTTGTTCCCCATAACTTGCTCAGTCTGCTTTCCTATAGAACTCAGGACCACCGGTCCAGGGATGGCACCACCTGAAGTGGATTGGGCCCTCCTCCATCAATCATTAATTAAGAAAATTATTTACATGGGCTGCCCACAACCTGATCTCATGGAGGCATTTTCTTAATTGAAGTTCCCTCCTCTCAGATGGCCCAGCTTGTTTCAAGCTGACATAAAACTACCCAGCACACTGCACAAGCATGAGGCCTTAAATTCAGATCCCCAGCATCCCCAGCAAAGTCAGGTCCAGCAGCACATTCTATAATCTCAGCATTACATTAGTAGAAGACAGGCAAACCCCAGGGGCTTGCTAGCCAGGCAGCCTGGCTGAAATACCAAGTTCCAGATTCAGTGAGAGTGGAGAGTGACAGAAGGCAACTCTCAATGCTTACACTCAGCCCCCACATGTATGTGAACACACATACACAAAGAATCAAATGGTATAAAAATAAATGGTGAAAGCAAATTTGCACAGATGAACAAATGCAGGTGCATAGTTGGCATTTAAGGGAGGTAAGGGGACTGACAGGTCCTGGATGACCTGGCCACAGTAAAGCCCCCAGTACCATGTTCTTCTTTTTCCCCAACCCACACGACACATAGCAGGCTTGTGGCTCTACCCGAATGGCTGGAAACTGTTAGGAACATCTCTGTTTGCTTAATAACCTCCTCTGGAGGTCACATGGAGAGAAAAATCAATGGAGAATAGCAAATGCTCACTGCAATGGCTCTGCAGGAAGGGTTGCCACCTGCAATCCTTTCATTACCACACTGTTCTGCCACTACTCGGGAGACCACAGGACTACTGCGAGAAAGGGCATCAAAGATCGGTCACACCTCCCTGTTTTCCCAAATGAGGAAGTCAACACCCAGAGGCTGCCTGACCTGCCCGGGGCCTCAGCTGGTGACTCAGTATGACCCTCTGGCCCCTGGCAACCAGCTTCATCACTCCATCCATCCCTTGTGTCCCACCTGTCTCACCCCTGTCCATGGCAATAACCTTAGAAAGAAATGAGTCACTCCTCCTACAGATCATGCCTATAAAGTCAGGAGGTTGTTTTTTTTTTTTTCTTTTTTTTTTTTCCAGAGAAGGTAATAACAAAGGAAAGGAGGAAAGTGTCTTAAATAAAGGTTGTCCTTCCTACACGACAGATGGAAAGCTTTCGGGCACAAGATGGAATGGCACATGATTACACCAAAGTAATAATGGCTGTCACATGTCACTACCTTTTGACAGAGGGCACTTGGGAAGAAGTCACAAATAGAAAGCTTTCCCTTTACCTTCTGAGGGGCAGAATAATAATTCACCTGAATTGTCGGGATCTGATCCAGGCAGCATTTGCGCAATAAAGAGAGGTTCAGAAAAGCTCCCATGCCATTATGGGCATTCATAGGAGCACAGTAATAACTGGGTTTTAAAAGCCTCTCGCGATTGAGCAAAAGTACTTTCAAGCACTTACTCCTCCTTCATCAGTACCAACTGATGGCAGTAACACCTCAGGAAGTGAGCTGAGGAGAGTGTGATCCAGCCCCTCCTAGCACTCATAGTACAAAAGATACCCAAGCCATGGAGCCTGGGGAGGCCAACAGAAGCTCAACTACAGAGAGCATCCACCAAGACTGCTAGCAGAAGCCCAGAGGCCAGAGAAGGCCATGGCTGCAAGCTGCAGGTAATGACAGATCAGCCTGCTTCCTGTTTCTTCCAGTATTTTTCCATTCCACTGGGTGATCATGTTTCCCCCAGAAACAGAAGCAAAGTATAAAGAAGCCCAATATGAAAATTTTAAACAAACAAAAAGACCACAATCTGATAGCACAAAGCTATAGGAAGGGTATGGATTCTCATGGAGTGAAGGGATGCCTCCAAGAAGAGACCCAACTTGAAGGAGCCATAAAGGGCAGGAACCTACCTGGTGGGGGCATAGACAGAACACTCAGGGTCATGCATGCCAGGGAAGCCTATGACCCTGAGTGGGGAGATGCCAGCTCCCACAATACTTGGAAATCAATGTGCAGGACTGTTCTAAGTCCCTGAGCCAACCAGAGGTGATTAATAAGGAAGTGCTTAATTAGGCAATGCACAGGGGACTGCTGTGGACTGAAGGCAGAAGGAGCAGGGCAGAAGCAGGAACCTGAGCAACCCCACACTCAATCGTTGAGTCTCAAGGGAGGCAGGAGGCCTCTTTGCACCAGGAATGGGGGGGGCAGCCACTGACGCGCCCCAGAGGCCCAGAGGAAATATTATTGCAAGACAAAAACTGAATTATGAAATCCGCAAGCAATAATTAGTTTAAATTACTACTTCTACTTGAATAATTAAACACGCTTATTTTCACTCACTGATGTTTTATTCATTACCATACATCTTTCCTGAAAGTTGTTTTTAACGTGGATATTCTTTTATTTGCAAAGATCCCACAGAGATTTACTATGCTAATTTCAAACCTTTCTTCTAAAATAAAAACAATAACAAAACACTCCCAGATCATCACCCATTAGCAACTGCTGTGTGTGGTCCATTATCAACTTAAGTCACAGCAACCGACTGGCAATGCTGTGGGTAGCCATGAAGTTACCCACGCAACACAGCGCCCTCCCTTGAAAATTCACTACCAAAAGGGCAGTATTTAACTAAGCTCCAAGTGATTATGATAATAAAAGACCCGAGTGCAGAGAGCCCGTTCAGCAGACGGAGTTCGCCTGTGCTGCTAGCACACCCTCTACTAATGAACATGTTTGTGCACCACCACAAATAATATTTGAGTTTTGTAAGTCGTATTTGTTCACCCTGGAGTCAGGATACCCATAAGCACAGTAATAGAGGCTTAAGGTTTTTATTAAACAAAGTTACCTTTGGGAATAAGGACTAACTTAAATATAATCCATGGACTAACTCTTCCCTGCTGGGCTATTAGCTGGTATTGGCTGAATGGCAGGATTCCAAATCCTCACTAATGCCAACAAGCTGGGCCTGAGTCAAACCCAGATGGAGTGTGGCTGCCACCGCTGTCAACCAGCTCCATGGAGGACCAGGAGCCAAGTGCTTTGTAGTTCCTTCAAGGGGACCGCAAAGCCTGGTTAATGTGCAGGCAGAACAGGCACCAGCTGGACTCGCTGGACTCCCTGGACTACTGTGACAAACCCCACGTAACATCAGTACAGCCGTGTGTGCATACAGTAGTCCTGCTACTAAAGGACAGGCTCCTGGAGGTGGCACACGACTCTGCACACTCCTGACCCAAGGCATCAGTCTTAGAACCAGCAAGCTTTTCTCAAACACTTGCCGAACAGAAGTAAGATCCAAAGTTTTAAAACTCCAACTAGACCTGAAGTCCCTCTCCTGAAGCAACCATTCGTTTATCCCAGCAGTTCAGCAAAGACTGCATGTGACTTGTTCCTGAAGCCCTTTCTCTCCCTGACATCTCCATGTAAGTGAGTTCAGGGGACGCTCTTCCACACAGGTGCAACCAGTATTTTGGAGTGGCAGAAAAGCAGATTTCTCAAATTTTGAAGTTTCCAAATAAAAAATGAGCATCAGCTGAACAGAACTATGAGCTGTGGCGCTGATTTGGCCTTTGGAAGATGAGGGCCTCCAGAGGCCACAGGCCAGAGCTCAGATGCTTCTAGAAGTCAACACAATCTGCGTCATCCTGTTAGACGCATAGGGAAAGCAGAGCAGAGCCTCCGCTAGGCTTCTGTTACCGTGGCAACAGCTTCACTGGCCTGTTGCTGGGAAAGGAATGCAAGAAGGGAATTGGAGAGGGAGTAGAGAAATGCAAGCGGAGGCGGACAAAGATGATGGAGGACTAGGGGCAAGCAGAAGGGGAGAGTAAAAACAAGACATGAGGGGAAGGATGGAAGGGACAGGGAGGAGCAGGAAGAGATGGGAGTGCCCACAGATGTGCAGCTATCTGTATGCAAAGACAGCTTGTCTCACTCATTAAAGGCAACATATTTCAACTCTCAGTAGCTGCCTCAAGACACAATTATCCGATAGACCACAGGAAAACTGTGAAAACATCAATGTGGTGGAAATGCCTAAACACAAACTCTCGCTAATGTCAGCACTAGCACAAAAGGCTGGCTGGGTCAAACCTAGAAGGAAGAGAGGAGGAGGGGGCGAGGGCATGAGGCACCTGTAGTGGGAAACAGCTACCCTTAGAGGCAGCCTCACCAAGAAGCAAGCCCTCACTCTTGTTCATGCTTTAACAAGGCACGGAAGGATAGACTCAGCTAAGCATCATCACGCTTGTCCCTGGTGAAGGGCAGGTAGAAGTTGTTGCAGCACAGGAAACACAAGTCCCAGCCATTCTTCTGATACCCTGCCAAGTTTCAAAAGCCATCTAAATGCAGCATGGTGCCCTGAACTGGATCCTGAAACAGAAAAGAAGCATTAACAGAAAATTAGTAAACTTCAGTTCAGTCCACAGTTACCAGAGCTGTCTGATGCTGCCTTTTTAGTTGGTCTGATGCACTGAGGCTAGGTCAAGGGTCAGCCCAAGGAAGGCTGGGAAGGGTTGGGTGCTCTGTGCTGTTTTACAACTCGTCTATAAATCTAAAGTATTTTTAAAAGTTTTACAATAAGAAGGGCTGCTAGAAACTAAAAGTCCCGTTTTTCTCACAGTGATTCATCTCTTTCGTATAAACCAGCAGCACCCTTGACAGGCTTAACTGCCATAAAGTTTTATTGGCGTGCTGGCTGAAGCATTACAGCAAAGCTACACTCCCACAGCCAGAGTGAATTATTAAACCCTGAATGTTCTGGCAGCGTCCTTCCCTCTGAAGCTGGAACACAGAAGTGACATGCCTCCGTGCATCAAGGAGTTGCAGCTCAGACCATGAAAAGTAGACACACTTTGAAAACTGTTAAAATCTCTTTGCCCTCCCTGCTCCTCAGCTCTGACTGCACAGGTCACTCTGACCCTCCTGGGCCTCAGGTATCCAACCAGCCATTTTCCTTGAATTACCACAGTTTGCTGATGGAGGGACACTCTGCCACATGGCTAGGCCTTTGCAGTCGGCTTGCAATGCCCTTCCACAGCTCTGCTGTGCGTCTACGCATCCTCATCAACACCCTAACCCCTGTGCGGCTTCCTCTCAGGGAAGGCCATGCCATGCATTCATCTGTCTCCCACTCTGTCCAACCACACAACTCTTGCAACAGATGTGGGATGAATGAGAGACAGAGTCAGGAATGCAGGCAATTCTTCCCAACTCTTTCAAAGAAGATACCAGTAACAACCTGCCACCTCTGTGAAAAGGTCAGGAAGATTCTATCTGCTAGAGGAAAGGAAACAAGACCTCCAGAAGAAACAGATTTTGCTACAGAAGGACAGGTCCATTCCCACAGACAATGTGAGTGTGGTACAAGAGTCCTCTTCTGATGGGGAAGCTGAAAAGCTTTTCAGAGGCTTTGGTTTCCTTGACAACAGCATTGCTGTAGACAAGCAGGGAAATAATTAAAAAGTATGTTCCCTTTGCTCCAAACGCCGTAAGTGTTTAAGCAACAAGAAACAGGCCATTCTGGGTGAGATCAGTGTGGACAGAGCCAAGGGCACACGGGAAGACCCCATCCTGTCATCCCCTATTTCCTCCACGTTCCCTCTGCACATAGGGGCCTGAGAAAAGAACCAGATTCATTAGCCCAGTACAACAGTGACCGAAAGAATTCTAAGTCAGATTAAGAACAATACTTTCCAAGAACCAAATTCCAGGCAGACACAGAAAATCAGTTCCTTGAACTGACTCTCGTTAACATCATGTGTTGGAAAGAAACTGAAGGACAGAAAAAAGAACAACTCGGGCTGTGTGGCCTATATACAGCCTATACACAGCCTCTCCTCAGGCTGACTTCAGAGACGGCCACCCCTGGAAGGGACTCACTTCCCGTCCTCTGCACTCTGATCCCCATGGAGAGACATTCATGCTGGCTGCTTCACATGGCAGGACCTGGGGAGCCATGTGCCTCCTACAGAGCAAGGGCCCACAAAGCCAGGAAGTAGGTTGGCCCTGTCCCTGATCTATGTGCGCCCTCCTTTTTCAGATGGCTCTAATGTTCTGTTTGTTTTAACAGCTTTACTGTGCTCGTGTCTTTTACTGTAAGCTTCCTCAAATCCTCTCTGGATTTATGATTTATAAATAAGTAATAAATAAACACACAAGCTGCAAGCGGCGGCCCAAGACTATTACCTGGGAGCATGAATACAAACATCTCAGCAGATGTGGCCCAATCATCGTTTTGATTTAGCTCCCAGCAGCTTCCAAGGCCACTGAAGAAACCTGAACACAGTTAACACATCACCCTCTGCAGGGATGCTTCCTGCATGCTCTGGAGCACAGCATGAGACCAGTGAGGGAGGGCAGCCGAGACCTCTGGGGGGTCTCCCATCACAAATGTCTTCCTAGCACTGACTACAAGCCCTGCTCTCCTCTAGGACTGGAACTACATGATAAAGAACAGAGTCCTGTGATCATGGAACCTACAGTAGAGCCCATTCATGACAGATGAACTAGCTCAACAAGGCTCAAAAGATGGAGGGCCTCGGCAGAGACACATGACTGCCTTTGCCACTCTAAGGAGGGAGTGTCTAAAACAGCGCCAAAATAGAAAAGGAAGGACTAAGTGCAGAAGCCAGCTCTTTGCTCACATATCCTTCAGAGGCCCCTTTGGTCCTTGGTGTTCTTCTGTCAAATGGGCAGAAGAAAGTCGCCAAAGACAGTTGGCATTAAGGAGTGTCCATCATGGGCCTGTAACTCACCTAAGAGTCCTTCCAATATTCTCTTGCTGGAGCCTTGGAAGGCTCGGGTGGATGTGGTCACACGCCTTTGCTTACTAACAGGCAAACTAAAACCAAGAGTTGAATCCAGTTGGGAAGAATGGGATGTAAGGTAGAACCCCAAGATAAGATTTGTGAGTTCGTTGACTTCCCTGTGCCCCAGTTGTGGAAAAATAGCCCTGAAGAAACCCAGTCCTCCAGACACATAGGTAGCTGTTGTGATGACTATTCAGGCCCAAGGCCAATAACCAGGCCAGCTCCGCATCTGACCCACTCACACTGCCATCCTCCCTAGCCTGCTCTTCTCTGTTATCCAGTCCAGGCTCAATCTCACCTTCCCTGCCTCTAAACCTAACAGATCTGCCCAACTCTCTTCTAGACTGCACTGTCCCAACACTGGTGGTCCCTACAGAGTTGACACACATTTTCATGCTGATGTTCGTCCACAACTAGCCTTCTTGATAGCCAATGTGTGCCTACTTCCCTCAAACCTAAAGTCCTGCATTGATCCAGAATTTCCTCCATGATTGGATGAACAGACAGATGACCACATGAAGGAGGAAATGGAAAAGACATACCTTCTGATACTGCAATCAAGGGCCATCTCCCAGTCAGTCTCTGGGGCCCTTGTTGCCTATATTTCAGACAGACAGACACACAGACAGTCCCAGGCAAAGCTAGAGGAACTCACAGGTCATGCAGCAACGTCCCAGAACTCTGGCTGGCAGACACTTTCAGAAACCCATGACCTGAGCCATCTTCAACTCTGCTCCCTCCCCACCACAGCTGATACCATGTTACTAAGCTAGAAAACAGTCAGCCATTGCAGGAGGAGCCAAGGCCCCTGAGAGACCTACTGGAGTGAGTATGTACAATGGAGCGTGCTAATCAGCCAGGCCTACAAGTGCAGGCAAATTAGATGGCAAGCCTCACCTGCTCAGCAGTGAGGCTTAGGAGGCAATTACAGAATAACCCCAATTGGAGCACCAGATAATACCTTCCATTTGTAAGGGCTTCATAGTTTACAAAGTGGCTTCACACATCTAACCTCCCGATCCTTCCAGCCCTAGGAGGTAATTAGTTCACAGAAGCACAGGCTGAAGCTCAGAGCAATGAGGGCACAGTGGTCCCAACTGTCAGTGGCATATGCGCAGCATGTAGCCCTGCACTAGGCTGAGCCATGCTGGCCAGTGCTTCAGGGCCACACTCAAGCTCTCTCCTGAACTGCCCACAGCTGACGGGCCAGCACAGAATGCTGGGTCATACAACTCCCAAAGAGGCCTCAAAAGCCCCCAACCCCACCCAGCAAAAGCATCTTCTTCTGCCAAATGGCAACAATATAACAGAGCCCTGCCCGACTGATGCTCTAGCCCTTTTTCCAATAGTCCACTCCCCAAGGTGACTAGTCAAAGTACTGGAAAATTCTCAGTGCATCTTCCACATAGGAACTGCTGCCCTCAGGACTAACGTGAATGCATACAAGTTCCCTTTCCTAATAGCCCTAGCCTGATGACAGGTGTCATGCCCCCAGAGAAGTGATGACATGGAAGGGTCATCATAAGGTGCCAACACATTTCAGAACACATTTAGAGTGAAGGAATGTGAAAAAAGGCACAGATGAAAGCAAACAACTCTCCTAGCCAAAGGTTACAATGAAAATGTGATTTAATTTGTGTTTTTGAACCTTTTGAAATAACACTTCAACAAGTGTAGAAAGAGATCACTTGTGTTTATAAAAAGCTCTCACATTTCCCTACAGTGGTTGGGCCGTGTAAACACACTTAGAGGAGGGGAAAGAAATAGCTGCTTGTGAAACTTTTAATACTAGCATGTATGAGAGTCAGAATTCTAAACCCAGCAGGTTAAAACCGTTCTGAAAGCAATTTTGGTGTTAGTCTAAATAATTATAGATGGTGCTCACTTAGATAAGGGCCTTTGCCCCCTCGGGGCTCCAAGAGAAAATTCTAGGCATGATAGTTAAGCAAAATAGTTGGTTATTATGGAGGCTTTGCGGTGGCAGTGCAAATTGGTATAATCCTCCTGGAAAGCAATCTGACAGGAGACGAGTCTGGACCCATGGAAATGTACAGCCCTTTGACCCAGCAGTCCCACTTCTGGGAATCAATCTGAAAGAAATAATCCAACAGAAAAGGGTTTCATGCATGAAGATAACCACTTCAGTATTATCTGTAACAGCAAAAATTAGAAACCACCTCGGTGTCCAAGGGCGGCTAAGTAAATTACAGTTAATCAACTCGATAGAGCATCGCAGAACCAGTGAAAATTGACGGCCCTCCAAAGACACAGAGCGGCTGGTGGTGCAGTGGCAGGCAGGGCTCTGGGAGAATGTTAAGTGGCAAATGCAGGCTGTTAGAACTGTGTGTGCACTCTGAGAAAAGCCCAAGCCTGTGTGGACCAGAATGGGACAGGAGGGTGGCACCAGGATAAGCAGGGCTTTAGCCCTCACTAAAGATGGAGGAGTTAACCTTGTAATACTGCTCAGCACCTGAGAGCAAATGGTGGCTCAGGACCACCCCCATCATAGTCTTGTCACTCAGTTTGGAATCTATTCAAGTAAAAAAAACAGGGACACAGCTAGAGCAGAACATAGTCACTTACCCCAGAGCTGGGACAAGATGTCATTTCTACTAAGTCAGTTACATCCCCAAATGAGATTGCAAGTTACTTAAAACTACACTTGTCAAACCTTTTGGTCTCTCCCACACTGTCTAGAATGACTGGGCCCCAGAGAGCTGTTGATTATGTACATGACAGCTACTGCTGGTTAGCACATCAGCTGAAAACAGGACATTGGGAAATATTTATTAACTTGTGTAGAATTAGCAATAGTAAACCCATCACTTGTTAATATAAATAATGTATATCTTATAAAAATAACTAGATTCCTCACAGCATAAAGAAAATTAGTGAGAAGGCATTGTTTACATTTTATGGGTCTTATTATTGCCTGGCTTAATACAAGACAGCTGGGCTTTCATATCTGCTTCGGTATTTAATCTATGGCAACGGCGCCCATCATGTAGCCTCTGGAAAAGTCCATTTACACTCCTGAGAGAATGAGAGTAGAAAAGGCAAATAACTTCTAGGTGTGATTATGAAAATAGTTTTGACTCTCTGGAAGGGTCTTGAGGACCCCTGGGGTTTTCAGATCACACTGAAAACCACTGCAATAAATTACAGCTTACCGAGCTACAGCTACAGGGCAGTGGGGTAGTTCATAGTTGGAGTGCAACCACACTGAATTATTTCTAAGACTAGATGGAAATATATCCAAAAGTCTACACTTACGGCCTCCAGAGGCGATAGTGGCCTTCTTACTCCTTTAACCTTTCAGGCTTCTCTATAGTGTGTGTATATTTGTTTTAGGGTCAAAAAACATTTTTTGAGGCAAGGTTTGGAAAGTCATGGTGTACTCATGCCCTGCAGAATGAACTGGATGGGACGATTTGGAAAGTCATGGTGTACTCACACCCTGCAGAATGAACTGAATGGGAAGGTCATTTGAAATCATTAGTAGCCAGTGTTGGTGTGGGGGAGGGAGCGTCACAAAGCAGGGCTGGTGGGGATGGCAGCATTGCTCCTTAATATGCTGATCGATCCCTGGCACCCAGCACACATTCATCATGATGCCATGTGGCCTGCCTGGGACCCAATGATGAGAATTGAAACTGGCTCAAGCTAATCACTGCTAGATGAAGGTCAAATATAGGTGACTATATATCAGCTATCAGGGTATGAGTGGACACGCCACTGCCTAAAGCTGCTGGACACTTACAAAGGGGCAAGTCCACACACTTGACTACAAAAGATGTTAGGTTTTCCCTGCTAAAAAAGAAATTGATAATGAAATACCAGAACTCAAATATCACCTGGGGGAAGAAATAGGATATGATGAGGGTCAATATTGTTAGCATGTAAATTGCCTGGAGAAGGGGAACACTAGGACCACAGGAGGTTAATGGACAGGAACCCCAATGACAAACCACTTATTTAGCATTCACAAGGTGCCAGGCCTGAGTCTAACCATGCTGTCTTGTCCATAAATGAACTCATCTGGTCCTCAAACAAGATGCCGTTAAGTTAGAAGATGATGGGGGGAGTAATATCTCTGTCTCTATAAAGGACAAGAAGACATGGTCACTGTGCACACAGGCATTGGTATAAGCCACCACAGAAATGAATGTTTTGAGTCTGTGTGCCCAGGAGTGATGCACTGGTGACATGAGTGAAGAAGTAAAACTAGTTGAAAGAGGGAGGGACAGGAGTGGGCATGGCAAACCACCAAGACCCTTTCTCCCCCAGAGCACACATGACAAGAGGCTGCAGCAAGCAGAGAGTCCACCCAGGACATAAGAGACACCAGTCTGAGAGAAACTGCCCAGACTAAAAGGAACTCACACACACACACACACACACACACACACACCACACATAGGGGACTCAGCATACCACCTCATAACCCTCAGCAAGCTCACTGTAGACAAGTTCTTCCATGCTCACCTGACCCATGCACACTTCAGGAAGCAGCAGGGTATCCCCACATTGCCACCACACCTTGATGTTCTCAGTCCACACAGGAAGGCAACATCGGAGACACCTACACATACTTGATGTCTGTCCATTAAGGCAAAAGGACAAGAGAGAGATATGGCAGTTGTGCATGGTGACACACATCTGTAAACCCCAGCACTCAGGAAGCTGTAACAAGAATGCCATAAGTTCGATGCCAACCTGGCCAACTTGGGCCACTGGATGAGTTCCAGACCAGGCTAGGTTACAGAGTGAGACCCTGACTCAAAACTAAACAGACAAAAAGCAGCAAGGGAAGACAGTGAAGAGTGACGCTGCCTCCCATCTCCTCTCCTACTGGGAAAGTCCTGGTAATACTGACAAGAAGTCACTACTTTGAAAAGTTATTTTTGTGGGGGAGTTTTGCTTTGCGTGAGATGTAACCTAGGCTAGCCTCAAACTGTTCCCTGTCCCAGGCATTCAAATGCTGAGATTATCAGCATATACCAACACACCTAACTATCAAAAAAAAAAATTCAACTCAATATTTTGTAGTGTGGATTACAAAAAGTGCCAATGGTATGATGAAAACCTGATGGTGCTTGCAGAAAGAGATAGCAGAGGGGATGCTGGTCACAAGATGGTTGTGGCCAACAACCACAAGTAAGAGCACTAAGGCTTTTTTTTTTCATTTATGCCATTTTCTTCTCAGAGTTTGACCATTTTTACAATAAAGCTAAATCAAATATAAAGCATCTCCCATTTTTAAGAAGCAAAAAGAACTTGCTCTCACTGGGCACTAGACAGGCTCCTTTAACAGTCTTCCATGTCCAAGTTTTTAAAAGCAACAAGAAATAATTCACTAGACTGTCTCAACTCCTAAGTGTGCCAATTTTGCAATCTGCATTTTTCAATTACACTAAAAGCATTTGTCCAAATTGCTCTATTCTCCCCTTAATGACACAGGATGAGATTGGATGAGACTTGCTCCCCAAGGACAGAGTCAGCACCTCCATGCACCCTGGTTTCTCCGGCAGCACTTGCACATGGGCTGCTCTTGGTACATGGAATGAGTCAAGTTCAACAACAAAGGTTCCCAGAGAGCAGAAAGCACAGGGTCAGCACAGCGCTGCTCTCAGCTCAGTTTGTTCCAAGAGCCACACGCTCAGAAAGCAAAGGGAACAGGAAGTGTCTCATGTATTGGCCTCAAATTCATCGCAGTTTTCACTTGAGGAAACAGAGTGTCAGAAACATTTCACCTCCCACAAAAAGAAAATTCCAGCCCAGAAGCTTACAACTTTCTAGAGGCACTACAGCCTGGCTGTCAACCACCGGAGCCACCTCAGAGGCAGTCCGAAGGATAGTCAACCTTCTCAGGAAGGTGGGAAGGAAAAGAGAGGAGGAAACAGGCAGGGCCCAGAAATGTACACACTGGGGTGTCTGCCTACCCCTCCCTTGGTCTCTGTCAAATAAAGAAGGCCCAGATGATCTCTGCAAGTGCTGGTGTGTGTGTTAACACACACACAAATTCTCTCCTTGCCTTCACCTAATTACCCTCGATGCACTGTTAATCATTCACTCCCCAAATACCAAACGCCCACCACCACAACCCGCACCTCCTCCCCAGCTGCGCCTCTCATTTCCAACAGATTTGCCTCGTGCTCGGAATAAATTGCCAATCATCTGCATAATGCTCCACGACTCTTTACTCCACGCATCAAATCACTTCTCAATCTCATTTCGTAAAAATCCATCAAGAATAATTCTTTCAAAACTGAACTAAACCCTTGCTCTGGCACTTGGATCCATAAATTCCTTGTCTTTGAATGTGAAATATATCACTTTTTACAAAGCACATCCAAGATACCCTAATATAATCAGATCCACTAACAATGATATATCAGCAAGATCCTGTAATATATAAAAATGCAAATCCAAGCCACCATGGAAATCATCTCTGCTCCTCCTGCCCCTTAACAGAACCCAAGGAGTGAAGCCCAAGAGAATCTGGGTCCATCTGGGAGAGGGGCTTGCTTCTTCAACTGGGCATTTCCCGAGGTGACAGAGGGAGGAGGCAGTAGCTTGCTGGTTTGGCTCAGTCTCTATAGCCTACCAGCTCCCCATATTGCCTCCATCACATGCTTGCTGTGTAGCTAGCGACAAGTCCCTCAACCCCTGTGGTAAAGTGTGCTACAAACTGTGACTAGCAGCATGTGATAGACCCAATGTAGCTGCTGACTCCCCTTTCTCTCACGTGTTCCTAGTCACCACAGAGCTGGTGATCCACATGAGAAGGCTCCAGCTGGGGTCACCAACCTCCACCTCAGGGCTTTCAGCTATTCCTGAATGCAGTTTGCCTGAGGGAGACAACACAGCTGCCTCCCAGGTCTCCTAAACTGTGAGGTTGCCTCCCCAGTACTGCCTGAGGCTCAGACTTTTGGAGTAAAGCAACTATCTATCACCTGGTGGTCAGAGTGAGCACCTGGCAAGTGGACCAGCTCTCAGCAGGGCCTGGCAGGTGCATAGTACTGCAAAAGATGGCATAGGTGGCTTGGTGTCGATGATCACAGAAGCCCCATGAATTTTAAAGGTATTTATCTCAGGAACACAGAGAATGAAACTCTCTAAAATCCATATGTACAAAAACAAACTATGAAGAAATCCACAAAGGCAGAAGCTATATTAAGTCAGAAAACCCTAGGTGAGGTGTTTTTCTGCACATTATGTTCTAACCAATCAATACAAGTCCAGGGGGGAAATTCTTGCTTATGCCAGGCACTGGGCTAGATCATTTCTTTTCTTATTTACAGCAACAGTCATCGTCAATAGGCATTCTCTCTGCTTTACCAGTGATACCCGTGGATCATAGAGACTAAGTGGCCTTAAGAAAAGCCACACCGGTACTAAGCAGCGGTAGTGCGGTGCTAAAAGCCCGCCAACGTTCAGGTTCCATTTACCACACACAGGCCTTCTGCTGAAGCCCGAGAGTGCAAAGCCCATCTTCACTACATTAAGCAGCAGAAAAGATGGCATTTATGCACAGTGTGATCGCTGCGGGATGCCTTGCTTTCAAATGGACTCCAGAAGCTACAGGGAACAACACAGAAGAGACAAGGCCAAGTGTGAGGAATGAGACCATCACAAGATGTTTAAGGACAGTTTTTCAGTGGGGGTTTTGATTGGGGGAATGAGGGCAAAACCCAGTCCTAGTGCCTGCTAGACAACATTCCACCTCTGAGCTATACCCCAGCCCCACAACAATACAGAAGACAATCTGGTGGCAGACAAGAGAGTACACGACCAGCTGGATTGTGTCAACACGTGGGATGCAGCAGCCAAGGCAGGATGGACCAGTAATGAGTGCGGGCTGGAGTAGTATCACCAGTGATGTCCACTTCTCCTTTGTACCCCCTTTATCTTCGTCTAAAGTTTTCCAAATAAGCATCAATTTCGCTTTTTTTTTAATATGTTAGGGAAATTTGTCATTGAAAAAATTCTAAAACAAATAAAGCAAATAAACAGCACCTAATTCACATGCTTTATGTGTGGCTCTGTCTGTGTAAGGTCCCCACAGTGGGAAGCACACTGAAGCAGCAGGGAGTCCCCTAGTGGGGGGGTGGTACAGCCCCTGTATGGACAAAAAGGCAGGGCTGGCTGTGTTTGGTTTTTTCCCTCAGAAAAGGCATCAAAGACTGAATTCTATCTTGACGTGCAGTGGGTGTTCAAACATGTAGAGCCGAGCACGTTTACCGGGAAATGAAGAGAGAGTCTAAAAGGGTAGCTGTGCTTGGATTACAGCCATGAAAGCCTGAAGCCTGGCAGAGGGCAGGAAGGATCACTGCCTGCGACAACAGAGCAGCGGTGCAGAGACTGTGACTCATTGTTTTATTTTACTTAATTGCTCTGGCTGTAAATTTTTCAAAACTAATATAAGCATATTTTACAGCTCACAGCACATTTAGAACATATTAAAATACGCATCTTTCCACTGTGGTGTGCCTAGTTGAAAGTTCTGACTGCAAAGCTGAGCTCTAAGGCTATGAAAGACTGGCATGCAGCACTCTTTACGCCAGTCAGATGGGCGGCGTTGTTCTGCTCCAGATCAGAGAAAAATCCTCTCAAGCAAATGTTCTGGTGAGTCAAAGATTCTACCACATTCTAGAAGCTTGGTGGGGCCAAAGATTTAGCAAGTCTTATTGTGCCCCCTAGAGGCGAGTAGGATTTCTGCACTCACAAAAAAATCTTCCTAAAGCAAGGCAGTAAATTCCAGAAAAATGTCCTTACATCTTCATTGATCACTTAACATGTACCAAATTTCATGCCAGATGCTACAGCGAATATAAAAGTGGGTCTGACATGGCTGCTGCAAAGCTTACATCCTATCTATCAGCTCAGATCCCAGAGAGGCACCACCACCTGGCAGGTAAGCAAGTAAGTCCCTTAGATAGCAAGACCCCAGCATTCTGAGTGCCAGCAGTGCATGTCAGATCCCACCCCAGGTGCTCACATCCAACTTCATCTATTGTTCAGAAAGACCACACAAACGGAGATAATAGCCTCCACTTCACACTCAGCTGAGCTTGGTTTATAGCTGTGGACAACATTTCTGACATGAAGGAGGAGCAGTTACTGCTAGGCAGGCCACATACCAACCTGAATCTAGGGCAGGACTTCCAACGTGCCCACCTGAACCCTGCTCCATGCCCTAAGCCTTTTTCCCATCACAGCTCCCTGGTCCCCACTCCCCATTCTGCATCCTAAACTTACTCAAAGTCCCACTGACACAACCTCAATCACTAAAACTGTCGAACATCTCATGAAAGTCTCTGCTCACTCAGGTTCCAGCTCAACATTCACCTCCAGCTTCTAAAAGCCTCATTTTCAAGACCTCTCAGTGAGAACAGGAGACACTGATCCTAGCAGCCACGGTCAGTATTGACCCAAACCAAGTATGGCAAGTGCTTTGCCTCTGAGGTCATCCCTGGGATGTATTTGAAGGACTAGACAGGACGGTGGGGCACTCCCTGAAGCTTCCTACCAGTCAAGGAGCCTCAAGCTAGCATCATCACTTCCAGCCCACATGCCTCCTGGGGACAGGCCACACAACAGCATCCTAAACACGGTCTTGAATTCAGGCTTCTTGTCGTTCCAAACAAGGCAACTGTGACTTCTGGACCAATGCTGGCACATACATCTTCACCAAGCCCAGAGTCAAGGCTCCAACTGTTAGACTCCTTTAGAAACCACCATGGAGCATGGTGACGCACGCCTGTAGTCCTAGCACTCTGGAGGCTGAGACAGGAAGATCTTCATGAGTTCGTGGCCAGACTGGCCTATACAATGAGTTACAAGGCAGAAGCCCAATCCTCAGAAATAGCACAGTAAAAGGAGAACTGGCTCCCCAAAGTTATCCTCTGACCTCTACACATGTACCATAGCATGCATGTGGCCACACACATATAATAAATAAGCAAACAATTTAAAAAACTAAAGTCCTCATGGTCAGGAAGTATGGAGTAGAGATGCCTCAACCTGTAAAGTGCTTGCTTTACAAGCAGAAGAACTGGAGTTCAATCCCTAGAACTCATATTAACAACAACAACCAAAAAAAAAAAAAAGCCAGTCACAGTCACCATACAATCTTGCAATCCCAGCTTTAGGGAAACAGACAGGCAGATCCCTGGGATATACCAGGGATATACCAGCTGGCCAACCTAGCCGCCATGGCAAGTTCCAAGCCAATGAAAACCCGTATCTCAAAAAAGGGCACCTGAAGAACAACATCCAAGGTTGCCCTGTCCTACACATGCACACACATGCCCACACGTGCCCACACAGACACACATACACAAACTAATCATGGGGAGTGGGAGTATAGCTCAATGATAGAGTATTTGCCTGCATGCACAAGGTCCTAGCCTCAAGCCCCCAGCACCCAAAACAGGGATACCTACAGTGTCTGTTCAGGAAACTAAAATTTCTTATAATATCCCAGGGTAGCCAAATGTTCAGGGGGAACTTCAGGTAAGGACCAACTCCACAAGGCTCAGGTCTGCCTCTTCCCATCAGTGCACAGGTACTTGGCAGGTGGGCATCCATGAGGACACACCTGACCTCAAGCAGCATCATAGGTTCAAGGCATTATAGCCATGGCAACCTCTCCCCACATGTACCAAACTGTACTCCCCTCTCTCTAGTGGCCTAGAGACAGATATGACTATAGCACTCACTTTAGAACCACAGTTAAGTTCCCACCAGAAGCCAAGAGCACACTAGATACTGTGGATACAGCACATGTAGGCATTAGTGCCACTAGAGAACCCTCAAATCTTGCCAAGGGCATAAAGCAGCAGGTGAGCCAGACCACTGTAATGCAACCTCCTCCACCCTATGAGTACTACCTCACCCTTAGTACTGAGGGGTTGGGGAAGGAACCCAGCCTGCTTCCAGGCTCATCCAAAGGAAGGACCTCTACATTCAAACAGTGGGCAGTGTCCTAAAAAGACAGAAGGCTAGATATAAAAGCAGTTTGTCGACTGTCTAGTCCCAGCAGGAAGAACATGACCCATCTGGCTTAATGCAGCTCCTGCTCCTGGCACACCGTCCAACCCAAGAACACTATTCATTGGTCCCTTTATGAGCTAGGTCTTGACTGTTCAGTATAAACTGGCCAAGCAAAAGGCAAAGCAGAAGGACCTAGAGAAAGAAGGACAAAAGGAAAAAAGTTCAGCAACCAGGTGAGCTCAAAGTCAAGGAGTGTCCCGTGTACTCCGGAGCCAGCCAGAGACTGCCAGGAACAGGCCCAACTGAAATCCTTAGGTAGGCCCCATGCCCTGCTGGCCTCTGGGCATCAAGCTCTCAGGACAGAGAACTGAGAGGGCCAGGACTCTGGGTAGGTCCAAGGATGTCATGAGACACTCCAGGAACACTGAACACCCCGCACACAGACTATATAGTCAAACGCTGCTGAAGCACTAAAACCTGACTCAAAGAAGCCAGGACTCCAGCTGAAGACTGAACTGAAGACATCAGCCTTGCCAGAGCCAGCTACAAGAGTTTCAGCATGATCTGTACATGTCTATCTAAACTACCACACACAGACATAGCTCACTTCTAAACACTGGGGTCTCCCTCTCTTCACTTGAGAACATGCATCCTGGGTTGGTAGGTTGGGGTTCAAAACAAAATCTCAGACAAAAGGATTCAGATTAAGTGTTTTTGAGAATGCTGAGGACAGAGTGGGCTAAGGCCACATTTACTGAGCTTCTGTGGGGTCCAGCTCTGCAAGAAATACTTATTTTTTCGTAGTTGTGTGTATATGAAGGTAGGTGTACGTGTATATGCAGGTGCACATATATTTGTGTGGGCAAACATATAAAGGTCAGAGGATAACTTCAGCTGTTGCTCTTCGGGCCCTGTGCTGGCTAGTTTTGTCAACTTAACACAAGCCTGTAGGGATTTTTTTTTTTAGATTTATTTATTTATTATGTATACAACATTCCCTCCATGTATGCTTGCATGCCAGAAAAGGGCACCAGATATCATTATAGATGGCTGTGAGTCACCATGTGGTTGCTGGGAATTGAACTCAGGACCTCTGGAAGAGCAGTTAGTGCTCTTAATCTCTGAGCCATCTCTCCAGCCCTAGAATTTTCTTAATTAGTGACGGATGGAGGAGGGCCCAGTCCATTGTGGGTGAGGCCACCTCTGGGCTGGTGGTCCTGGGTTCTATAAGAAAGCAGACTGAGCAAGTCATGATGAGCATGCCAGTAAGTAGTATCCCTCCTGCCTCCAGGCTCCTGCCCTGGTTGAGTTCCTATCCTGACTGCCTTCAGTGATGGGCTGCAATGTGGAAGTGTAAGCCAGATAAACCCTTTCCTCCCCAACTTGCTTTAGGTCATGATGTTTCCTCACAGCAATAGTGACCCAGACCAGGGCAGGCACCACCCTTGTTTATTAAGACTGGGTCTCTCACCAGTCTGGAACTCACTATATAAGCTAAGCCAGCTGGCCAGAGAACCCCACAGACCCACCTGTCTTTACCTACCTAGCACTGGGATGATAAGTATGCACCCACTTTTTTATGTGGATTCTGGGAATCAAGTTCAGGCTCTTGTATTTGCAAGCACTTTACTAATTAAGCCACGCCCCCAGCCTGCATGATGTGCTTTTTAAAACACATTTCTCAAGTGATCATGTAACAAAGGTATGAGTGTCCCTCTTGTGCAGACTCTGAGGGAGACCCAGTTGGCCCAGAAACCAGCTACTCTTTGCAGGCTGTGGAAAGCTTGCAGTTTCAGCTAGCCAGGGAGTCACCAGGGTCACTCAGTAAATATCAGTATTTGGCCCCTATAGCTTATTTGTTCTCCTGGCCAGAAACTGGAATTACAGGCTGGAGTTAAATATATCGCATGGTTGGCATGGTGGCACAGGCTTTTCATACCAGTACTTGGAAAGTAGAGGCAGGCAGATCTCTTTGCCTTTGAAGCCAGTCTGGTCTACATAGAGCATTCTAGGCCTGCCAGAGCAGGCCACACAGTGAAAACCTGTCTCAAAAAAAAAAAAAAAAATCACACTGTACATCCTGCATCCCCTGAAAACAGATGTCTAATTTCTCTGACAACCCAATAGAACATCTATCTTCTTTTCTGTTTCTGTGTGTGTGTGTGTGTCTGTGTCTGTGTGTCTATGTGTGTGTATCTGTGTTTATGCCTCTGTGTGTGTGTGTGTGTGTGTGTGTGTGTGTGTACATGCACAGGTGAAAGTAAGCTCCCATGTCAATCAAGGTGTCTTCCACCTTGTGTTTCAGATAGGGCCTCTCAACTGACCTGGAACTTTGCCATATAGACCAGACTCTCCAGCCCCTTAACTTCCAAGGCTCCACGTAGTGCATGTCACCCTGCCAAACTTTTTACTTGGATTCTGAGGATTCAAACTCAAATCTTCATACTTACAAGAAAAGCATTTTACTGACCAAGCCATTTCCCCAGACTTGTTGTTGTTTGATTTAAAGATCTCCAAAGCTAGCTGGGTGTGGTGATGCATGCCTTTTAAACACTGCATGATGGGGGTGGGGGGTGGTGGGGAGGCAGAAGCAGACACCTCTGTGAGTTCAAGGCCAGCCTTGTTTACATAGCTAGTTCCAAGACGGCCAGAGCTACCTGTATCAATAAATAAATAAATATCCTGGGAGTGGGTGGCACACACCATTAATCCAGCTCTTAGAAGACAGAGGCAGGAGAATCTCTGTGAGTTCGAGGCCAGTCTGATCTACAGAGCTAGTTCTAGGACAGCCTAAGCTACCAAAGAAACTCTGCCTCAATAAATAAATAAATAAATAAGTCTCCAAAGTTTGATTATCAAAACTCAAGTGCTGATAATTCCGTACCAGGGTTCAAGGTAAAACAAAACAAAGCATCAGTTTATGAAAGATTAAAAGAAACAATATTCAGGGCTGTGAGCACATGGGGAAATGTGCTTCTGCTTCAGCTATTCCTGAGTAGGGGTCACCTGTCTTCAGGTTCAGCCTGGTCTGCTGCTATGCAGACCAGGGTCTGGCGGGGGGGGGGGGGGGGGTGTACGTAAGCAGCAGCATGCTTACAGCAGCATGGCTCATGGGAATGTGCCACTGAAGGGTGATGAAAAGAAACAAACTATGGCATACTTGGGCTAAAATGAAGTAAGATGTTTATCATCTGGGCATACTGTAATTTATTTAACACTGTGGTGCTATGGCAAGGCAGCCTTGGAAAAGGAAAAGAATGGGGCAGAAACCTCTCTCATATGTACCAAAGTGAACTACAGAAATTTCCAAAACCACTGTCCCCAACCACCGCCTGGCTCTAATAAGAACAACGTCCCAGGAAGAGAGCCACTGCGGGTTGTTTTCCCTCACCTTACCTTGAAGGTTTTATCCATGGAAGCAGAGAGAAGCATGTGGCTTTTACAAAAGACTGGACACCACTGAATACTGTTGACAGGGCCCCTGTGGCCTCGCAGGTGGAAAAGCACTTTCTTGGGGACCTTAGTCTCTCTGTACTGACTGTTCAAATATGGCTGGATGAACTCAGACACAGTGGGAGCCACACAGAGTGGGGCTGGGGCACACCCTGCAGGGGGTCCTGGAGGCTCTAGATCTTTGCCCCCACCAGTTTCCGGATTCAGTGCCTGCAGCTGCCTCAGTCTCTTGGGAGTATAGGGAACCACACAGTCCTCACCCCTTTTCCTCTGAAAAGAGCTGGCATTTCTAGCGGTGCTTTCAACTTTGCTTTGAGTCTGAGAAGGTGAATGGAGGGCATCCCAAGCAGGTTTTACTGGCTTTAAGCAGGCAGCTGCCAAGGGCACATGGCCGGCTGGAGCTCGGCTCATCCACAAAGGACGAGAAGACTCACTGGTGGGGAAGGTGGTATCAGGGTCCTTTGAGGGCCACTGTAGCCTCTGGCTGGGACAAGATCCTGGGTGACTTCTCCAGATCCGAGCCAGTGGCAGACGTTGGTCCCCCGGGTCTTTATAATGACTGTGCCCTGTGTGTTGTACCCCCTCTTTTGTCACATCCACTGTACCAGATACAAAACCCGTTCCAGAAGGTCTGGTCACACCAGAGGCATTATCCATCTGACCTTCAGGGGTCACGGTTCTGGCAGGCTCGGTCTCAGTCTCTGAGTCAGAATCATCATATGCCACCAGCGATGCCATGCAGACACACAAAGGTGACTTCCTAGAACTAAAAAAGGTTAAGAGTCAGCAACTATGAATGGGAAAACAGTTCTGTACTTCAGAGCAGGAATGTCACTTTGAAAATCTAAGACTTCAAACTCCACTAACACGAACACATAAAAAACAAAGGCTGCACTTTCAAAAGAGCTAAAAGAAAGGATTTCAGATACTCCAACATAAAGTCATGATTCTGAGATAGGAGAGATGGCTCTTCCAGAGGATCAAACACAGCTCCACAGGTAGCCCCAGTTCCTAAGGACCCAACACCCTGCTCTGATCTCCATGACTACCCACACTCATGTACACACCGACATATATGTGAATACACATACAATTAAAAATAGAAAGCATACCTTTAAAAAAAAAAGGAAAAATAAGTAATGTTTTGGGCCAACAAGATGACTAAAGTGGGTTAAATGTGCTTGCTGCCAAGCTTAAAGACCTGAGTTTAATTCCTGGAACCTACATGGCGGAAAGAGAAATCAACTCATGAAAGTTGTCCTCTGACCTCAACATGTTGCCTTGATGTGTGCATGCCACTGCCGAACCTTATAACTAAATTAATGTTAAAAAAGGAAGGAAGGGCCCAGGCGGTGGTGGTGCACGCCGTTAATCCCAGCACTCGGGAGGCAGAGGCAGGCGGATCTCTGTGAGTTCGAGACCAGCCTGGTCTACAAGAGCTAGTTCCAGGACAGGCTCCAAAGCTACAGAGAAACCCTGTCTCGAAAAACTAAAAAAAAAAAAAAAAAAGGAAGGGAAGGAAGGCAAGAAGAAAGGGAGGGAGGGAGGAAGGAAGGAAAGATGGATGGATGTTAGGGAGATGGCATGGGGGGATGGTATGTTCACCCTAATTTAAACATAACTAATATATTTTTAAAAACCTAAGTAATTTTTAAAAATAAATGGATTTCCAGTCTCCAATAGACATACTTAGAACACACAATTTTTTAATGGGAACCTATGTGGGGCTGGGGATGAAGCTCGCTAACAGAACACTTGCTAATACATGCAAGGTTCTGGGTTTGCCTCTTAGCACTGCAAAATAGAAGAGGAGGAGAAAGTAAAAAAAAAAAAAAGAAAGAAAGAAAGAAAGAGAAAAGAACAAGTCAACAATGATCTAGGTATGGTGACACCCATCTGTGAGCGCAGCACTCATGAAGCTGAGCCAGGGGATTATCATTTCAAGGCTATCCTAGGATATATAGCAAGACCCTGTCTTTAAAAACAATCAAAGGAGAAAATGAGAGAAAACAAGCTTTTGGAGATGCAGAGCAATAGTAAGAGCACCTACCTGGCATGTGAAAGCCCAGGGTTGGATCCTAAGGCACCAGTCTACCTACCCAAGTGTGGCAAGAACAGTTTTGGTCATGGCATCCAAAACTATGTCTCACCCCAAATGCACAGATTCATACAGTAATGAATTTCCTTTTAAAAATTCTTCCTGGAATTCTGAGCCATCACAAATTGTTATTGGCTAGTTTTCAGTAAGAGGTGGTTTGGTATTTTAATTCAGTATTTTAATATCATGAAGAGAACAGCAAGAACAGCAAGAAAATAAGGGTGCTAAACATATCATAGCCAGCAGAGGGCATGGTGGAACAGGGTGCAAGCCTGGGCCAGGGGCTAACTTCCCTAATGAAAGAAAACCCAGCTAGCCTCATGTTTTGGGTTTTATACTTATTTGTGCATCTGTCCATTTGTGCATAACTATGGAAGTGTGCAAACCTGTGCTTCTGCACACGAGAAGGCCAGAATAAGGCATCCGTGTTTCTATTGCTTTCCATCTATTCTGAGGCATGGTCCTTCTGTCTCTGACCTCTTAGAGGTTGAGTTACAGGCAAGTGTGTAATGCCTAGCTTGTTAACATGGGTGCTGGAATCCAAACTTTGGTCCTCATGATCCTCTCTAACCCCAAACTGTTAAGACACACTTTCACTATATAAGCCAGGCTGGTCTTAGTCCTGCCTCAGCCTTCTGAGTGATGGAATAACAGACATACAACACAATGTCAGGTCATACACTAGGTTTCAATATCCCACTCAAACCCTTCCACATCTGTCCCTCTAATGGCACTATTTATCTGAGAACTCCACTGCCACACAAGTCTGTTCATCGGTTAATGCCTGTGGTTATTGTTCCCACCAGTAGCTGAATCCAGGCAAGTAACAATGCCCACATTTAAAGTCGTCTTCTAAAAGCAGTCAGCCAGTCTCCAACTGAACTAAGAGCATACTGGGGACTAATTACACACAGATGAAACCATGCTCTGCAAATAATTTAATTTCTACATACTCAGCAGGGATCTGAGGCCAAGCTCCTTGTTCCTACCTGTCAAATGGAACCCATCAGATTCCCACCAGCAGACTAAATAGAGCTGTCACAAGCCTGGATTTCTGCAGGGTTGACTCACAAGAGAGGCATATGGCAGATCAGAGGACAGCGTAGCCCATCAGTTCCACAGGGCATGGAAAATGTCTGAAAGGCTTTTTCCAGCTAGAGGCTGGACTCCCGAGGCACTCTCATCACAGGTAGATCTCATTCACTCATTCAACAGCTGCAACAATAGGCAAAACAGTACATGACCTTCACTCAACACACCCACAAGCCAGAGGGAGAGAGACAAGCACATGCCCCCACTCCATGCGGGAGCCAGAGGCCACGGTATGTGAACTCAAAAGGAGAAACAGAAAAGAGCAGAGCAGCTGGGCCCAGGACTGCATGTTCTTATGGAGCCTAGACGAACCTCAGAGAGAGTACACCTGTGCGGTGACACCCTGGAGAAGCTGAGAACCAGTGATCACAGTACTTGAGTCTAAACAACAGAACCAATTAACGATCTATAGGAGTCAAGGGTGAGTCAAGAAAACACGCGTGAAGGGAGAAGGCTGAAAACTGAGGGAAATGCACACGGTTTAGGAGGTTATGGCTGCCATTTTGTACCCAAGTTCAAAGGATGTCATGGGAAAGGGGGGAGGTGTTGAAAACCAAGAGGAAGAGGCTAAATGCGGGGGGGAAAGGTAATGAGTACGGAAAAAAAATTAAAAAGCTAAAGGGAGCACAGACATGTGGGGCAGGGTGTCCTGTGTGTTTCGTTCACTGTCCAAGAACCCACGACCTAGATAGATTTGTAGACTGAAAGCCGGTGGGCCAGGGTGCTGAAGAAGTTAAAGAGAGGCGGGATTTTCCCGCTCAACAAGCACTTCCTTGTTACCTACTCTGTGTTTAGCTCTACGTTGGCTCTGATGTGGGCGGAAATTAAGCTCGGATCTTGCCCCGGTAGCCACAGACCCAAGAGGGGGAAACAAAAAGATACCACCAGACACGGGTTTTGAAGGATGAAGAGAAGTTAGCCAAGCTGTCAACAGTAATGGGTAAAGTTCAGAGCACTCTAGAAAGAAATGGGAAGAAAAGGAAGGTGTGCGGCACTCTGAACCTGGCACTATGAGGCGGGAAGCACGCGGCGACCAGGTCCCGGCCCCCTCCCGCCCGGGCCCGCGGCTCACCACACACACGGAAGCACTCGGTCCACCTCCACAGCGGTCCGGCCTGCACTCGGGCCGCCCAGTCGCGTTCCACCACGACGCCAGAGACCTCAGCCAATCAGAGACGCGTTCTGCCCCGCCCTTGGATGGACAGCCAATGGTAGCATGCCAAGACCGGAAGTTGTTCCGGCCGGATGGGGTTTCCACGGACGCCCTGGATGTACCGGTGGCTGAACCAGCGGTGCTGACTGGTGGGTCCGAACAGGGGCCGGTGAGTGAGAAGAGGGCAGCCGCCACTCTGGGAGTGAGGGAGGGACTCCGAGGTGGCTCCGGGGTCTCGGGCTACCGCTCGCGCACTGAGCCCTGAGGACCCAGCTTCAAACCGGGTACACTGTTCTCTGGACACCGGCACAGCGAGGGGCGGGGAGTCGACGCCGCCCTCCATGGGTGCATGCTGTCATCGTTTCCCACCGCCTAGGGCTTTGCCCTGTAGGGTCGCCATCAGTCCCCTCCACAAAGTATTAGGAAGGTTCCTGGTACACATTTCACAGACCAGGGACTCGAGGGAGAAGCAGAGAAGTAACACTACTTGCCCACGGTCTGAAATCAATCTTATGCTCAACATCAAAAGCCTGCTCTCTCTGACCTATCTTTCCGCTACAGTGCACCGCACCGCTTCAGAGAAGGTACAGGCTGACCTGCCCTTCCCATTGTCTCTATGGTACACAATAACAATGATGCTGTAGACGTGGGGGCGGGGAGGAAGAGGGATGGGGAGGTCACATGGCGGTCAGCTTGAAGACGGGACAGCTGATGCAATGGCAAATAGCTCCGGGTTATTGAGAGTTTGATTGGTCTCAACCTCCTCCTCCCCCAGCCCAACCAGCCACTGGCTGGACTTGCTCATTAAGAAAGGTGATCAAATGGCTAAAATGTTCTGAGAACCTGAGTGATTTCTGAGAAACCCCTAAGTAAGTGAAACTGAAAGGGTGCGGCAAGCAGGAAAGAAAGACAATAGACTCTTCTAAAAACAGAAACTGAAAGAAAAGAGAGGGAGAGTATTAAAGACCTCCACCCTGCCTGCTCATTCTCCTCTGCTCAACTGTCCCTTGTGACCAGGGGCCGTGGACTCCACAGCCAGGGTATGTCTTGCCATCTTGGCTAGGCTTGGAGCTTCTTCTCTGTTCTAATGGGGTTTGGTTTTGTTTTCCACCTGCCTTATATGAAAGCGCTGAAGACTTGAGAAGGGCCTATGTCAGGATTGGGATGTTGCGTGTTTAGTAGACCCAGGTTCAGGTAACTCCCTGTTTTTGAGGAGTAGATGCAGTGAGTGCCCAGTGGCCTGTTTGCAGTCAGAGCTTGCCCTTCAGCAACTTTAGAGCTTTTGGCTGATTTAGCCTTCTTCAGTGGTCAGTGTCGGAATACATTGGCAGTCTTACTGTGGCAAGCCTTTGTAAATTAGTGTCTTTTTCTTTTAAAGTAGTATTCATGGGGCTAGGCATGTAGTTCAGTTGTTAGGAGGCTGCTTGACATGTTCCCAGCTCTGGGATCTGCCCCTATTGCCTTTGTATGGGAAAATAACCTTTCATTAACTAGACCATCATCTATCCCCAAGTTTAAGAGTTTAAAAAACTGCTTTCTCTAAAGCAAGGATCTTCTGGGATTGTGTCAGTCGGAAGCTATTGTTACCTACTGTTTGAGGCCACAGTCCTAAGCTATCTAGAAACTTTCATAGGCTACCCCCTTTTACAAGCTGCCCCGAAAAATCTTGCTGCCCTCTTCCCCCAGGCTGCCGATTCTGTGGATCCTACCTGTGTGGGTTTGGCGACTGTCCAAGTTCTTCTCATTCTGTATGCTTACACCATACCATGCCCACTTTCTTTAAGAGCCCACAGCATTCATGCAGAACAATGACATCTTTCCAAATGAGTGGTAGATTTAATTCCTAAAAGGGGGAAGTCATTGTGGAGGAGCCTTTATGGGTTTCTCATCAAAGGCTTGCTGAGGTTCCTCTGGGTTGGGCAGTTGGACTTTTTACAATCCCGGTACTTTTTTTTTACAGGGGATAATAGATCACTTCCTGATTATAATGCCTTTTCTTTCTTCCATATTGGGTTAGTAGTTAGATAAAAGAGTATATCCTTAAGAGAGACACAACTTCTCATCTGAAGTTGATATGGTAAGCCCTCAAAGCAGTGATCATTAGCCTTTTGGGGTACCTCGACTCCTTCATAAAGTCGTTGAACCTGTGTTCAACTTTCATAAAGTGTTGAACACTTCTTAAACCTGTGTACATCAATGAATATGCAAATGTTGATGTACTTCAAGGTTCAAGAACTCCAGGCTAAAAAGTTTAGCTTGATTCTAAAAGCTAATAAAAATAGAAATAAAGAAGGATGGCAAGAGCTCTTCACACAATACACAGGTAAGTGCATAACTGCGGAAATAAGGAAAATGGTGGCTGTTTTCTTTGTCTCAATTATTCCTAAAGCATTCACTCAAGAAATTGCCTCTCTTGATCTCTCCCTCACTCTTTCCCTCATGTACTTACACACAAGATTTTTTTTTTTTGGTTTTTTTTTTTTTTTTTGAGACAGGGTTTCTCTGTGGCTTTGGAACCTGCGATGGAACTAGCTCTTATAGACCAGGCTGGTCTCGAACTCACAAAGATCCGCCTGCCTCTGCCTCCCGAGTGCTGAGATTAAAGGCATGAGCCACCACCGCCCGGCTTACACACAAGATTTAAAAGTGACCATGCATGAGTGAATGTCTGTGGTCAGGAGAGCAGAGATCTTATCTGTTGTTCCCTCCATCAGATTTAGTTTATGTGCCTCTTCCAAGTCAGAATTCTATTATTTAGGTTTTCCCATACTACATGGAGTCTGAGTGCAGGTCTGGTTCCCCTAACTGATTGCACTGGGAAGAGGCTGGCTGTCCCAGGCTCACTCACTCATTCTCTTTTTTTCTAAGAGTTGAATGGAGTTGTGACTATGACTAACTGTAGTCTTTGCAGAGCCCCACATTTTGTGGAGGAACAGGCTAAGCAGAGAGAAGTCCAGGGGTAACCAGGACAGGGCAGATTTTACAGTGGGCAAAGAAACCAAACTACAAGCCTAAGACCTGGAGGAGACCCCAGGTGGTCTGCCTGGCTCTCCCCAGAGCTCAGAGTACAGGGCTCAGTGCCAGAACACTAAACTAGTATTAGTTTCTGACTAACTCAGCCATCCACGAGAACAAACACTAATATCTATGTTTGCTGGTTTGGGAGGATTTGGGGGATGGGTTGCAACAGGGTCTTATATAATCCAAGCTAGTCTAAAATTTACCACAGTCCCCCTACTCAGCTAGAATTGAAAGTATATACTCCCATGCCCAGCTAGAAACCACACTTAACAAAGATGATGGAAGAGAAGAGCCTAGAGGAAAAGGTTGAACTTACTGGTTTTGGAGAGTCATTCATAGCAGATACTAGAAATACTTGATCATGAAGCTGGCGCACACCCTCACTGTACTGAAGATTCAGCTAACTCAACAGCAGAGGAAGTGCTATAATAAAAGTAGGACGAGAGAATGTTCCAGGGACATGGGATGAGAACAGCCCAGGGCTTCGGGAGTTGGGAAAGGCTATGAAAAACTGAGGTTGAGTCTCAAAGATAGCAGAGGCCAAACCAAGGAGGAGGAGACATCCTAGACTGGAGGAGCAGTGGGGACTCAGGGCCTGTTACTGGGATGGGCTCTGGATTTGAACCTCAGGCAGATTCTTGTGGCTTCCCTAAGCTAACAGGATGTACAGTTACAGCTTGGTCTTCCAGGACACTGGGAAATTGCAAACGGGATATCACTTGACCCTTTGTGTCTAGAAGTCATTTTCATTGCATTCATTATTATCTGACCCAGGCAAATATACCCTGAGAAAAGCAGGGTCCGGGAGTTTCTCCTTAATCCCTGGCTTCCACGTGCCTCCTCCCTGGGCTATGGGACCTTGCTATCTGATTCAGTCTCTCACCAAACTTCCCTTAGGAATCAAGTGAGATGATTCTCATTGTTCCTTGTCCCATCATGGCTTTGGTATTATGAGTTTATAAACTTGTATGAAGATAACAAGTAGACAGATACAAACATCTCCACTGTAATCTGACTCTGAGAGGTGAGTAGGTGGAGGACAGTGGCTGAGACCACCCTAGCTTGTCTCAGACATATCCCTTTGTAGCTGTTTCCTCCAGATGAAATCTTCATCCTGCAGGGAAGCTTGTTGTGACACTGGATGTTGACAGGGTGGTAAAATAACAGTATGTTCTACAGGTCCTATCCAGCAGGTTAAGGTTAAGGGAAGCACAGTAAACAACTTAATAGCTTCAGGAAATCCCTGAATCAAACCAGATTCCCTAGGCCCCTCCCCTCCCTCAAGCGGTCAAGTAAGGACTGCTAAGAGGCCCTGGGAAGAGCTCTGCTGCCTAGAAGAGGCTCAGAGCACTGGGCTGCCTGCTGGCTGTGAAGAGCACTCCAAGTGACTGGTTTCCTTGAGCCATCCCCCATGCTGCATTGGGTGGATCTTGGTGATATAGCTGTAGTTGAGCCGTCCACCCAGGAAGACTCATTGGTTCAGAGTAGGGATGGGGGCACAACACTCACTGGTTCACCATTTCGGTAGTGTCCTTACTTAGGTTCCTTATCAGAGATGAAGAGATATTTGTTTGTCCTCAATAATATTGTCACACAGGACACTCTTCGGTAGTCATGAGCTGGGGGGACAGATCTGTCACAAGATTCTGGTGAGGATCAGGTGACTTGGTGCATGAAAGAACTTAAACCAGAATATCGTGAAATCAGGGTACTTGGAGTTAGTGGTTCAGCACAGCCTGGTTAAGGTAAGTCAGGTAAGCCTGAGCTGGGTGGATCTCCAGATCCCTCACTCCCAAACCCAGGAATAACAAAAGGGGCTCCAGATGGCCCAATCTCCACCCTTTCCAGTGTCAATAAAAATAATGACTGCTAGCAAGATGTCGCAGGCACACCTTTCCAGCCTTCAGTAAGGCAGCATGTGGAATGGCTAGGTTCAGGGTCCTTACTGCTCTAGAGCTCTTGTCGTCCACCTGGACCTTGCTGTGAGAACACAGCAGTGGGCCCACTGAAAGCCTTATGGAACATTACTATGTTTATGTCTACATTACTATGTTTAGGCCTGCGAGTTTGTCTCCAGGCTGTAAAGAAAAAGATCAAACGATACTTTACAACATGTCTTTCTCTCTGGTGAACACAGCCTTACTAAAGTGCATTGCTTCCTCTCCTGGGCACTCAGTGTAAACAGATATCACTATGTGCCAACTTACTGTTTACCAAGGGGGCCCTTCTTTGCTGACCTCAAGTTGGCACCTCCCAGTAATGCATTTAGTTCTTAATGTCAATATTGATGCTTCTATTCATGAGCCCAAATTTCTCCTTATCTCTTTACATTAATATTCTGTTACCCAGTTTCTATTACAGTTCAACAGCTTCCACATTTTTCTGGAAGAAAGACTGAGTTCTGGGAAGGAAATATAGTTGCAGTAATCTGTTCATGGCTCTCCACCCTCAATTCCATTTCATTTTTTTCTCCACAGAGTCTTGTCTGAACTGCTGAACGCATCTGCTCACTAGCCAACTGCAGGCCTAGGTCCTAGAAGATGGCAGACATGCCCAGTGGCGAGTCCTGTACCTCTCCACTGGAGCTGTTCAACAGCATAGCAGCTCAAGGGGAGCTCGTGAGGTCCCTCAAAGCTGGAAATGCACCAAAAGTAGGTGATTTGTTGGACTCTCCGATACATGCACCTGCACCATTATCTGGTTATAACATCTGTTACATTCAGTGCCCTTGCTGTACCTGTGCCTTAAGACCCTTTGTATTGTAGAGAATTGGTCCCAGATCCTCAAACATCCATGATGCCCAAGACCCTCACATAAAGCAGCATAGGATTCACGTATAATCGGTCATATATTTTCATCTTAGTATTGTATGGGTTCTGTGTAAATAGTTGTTATATTCTATGTATTTTTTCTTTCTTTTCTTTTGCTACACTGTATTTTTTTTTGTTGTTTTCTTGAGACACTTTCTCTGTGTTGCCCTGACTGTCCTGGAACTTGCTCTGTGGATCAGGCTGGTCTCAAACTCACAAGATCTGCCTATCTGTGCCTTCCAAGGGCTATGATTAAAGATATTCACCATCACCACCCAGATGCTATACTGTTATCTCTAGAGGGTATATTAGTTACATTTTTGTCTGCTACTATGACAAAATGTGAAACAAAGGAAGAAAGCTTGTTTTTGGCTCACAGTTTGATGTTCATCATGGCAGGAAAGTCATCAGGAATGTGAGTCAGCTGGTTACCCTGGAGCACTGTCAGGAAATGGAGGTGAATTTCTATGCTCAGCTCTCTTTCTGAGATGCCACCTGCATTTTCCCACCTTAATTAGCCCTATCTAGAAACTCCTCACAGACATACCCAGAGGTGTTTTTCCTGGGCACCTCTAGATCCTGTCAGGTTGACAGTGAATAAGGTGACAGAATGAAAATCTGCACACACTTAGTACAGGTGAAGAATTGTTTTGTATGCTTAGTGTTTTCTGTCCTGTGTTAGTTGAACCCAAAGATACAGAACCCACAGACATGGAAATCCCAACAGCCCCCATGCCTTCCAGCCTGTTCTCCCCGGTTCTGCTCATACACACATAGATGTTTTCAATTCTTGAACAGGTTTGTACCTCTGCACCTCTAAGTGACTTGCCTACTATCTCCTTCCTTTTTAATTCCAGACTAGGGCTTTGGCTGTGGCTAGAAAAGATTCCTGCTTTCACACATACTTCCCAGTCTCCCTGGATGTATTGAAGTTCTAGTTTGGTCATTATTAGTACAGGCATTATTACACTACGTAAACACATTGACAGCTGAACCATCAAGTATAGCATGAGTACTTCTCCTTTCCTTCCCACCATCTGTTTTCTCTGGGGTTAATGATTGCTTAATTTCTGTTTGCTTGGCCTTTTCTGTGCTGTTCATAATGCAGTTGGGTGCCACATAATACCGTCCAGTCAAAGACACAGGGCTCCAATAGGTTGTAAAATAGTCAACATTCTATTTGTGGTGAATTAATTTTGTATAGCTGTTGCTTTTGTTTCCTGTTTGGGGACTTTGTTTGGTTTTGGACAGTGGTACATGGCACATGCTAAGGAAGCATGCTCCCACCGTCTTAGCTGCTTTTTTCATTGCTGGAGCCAAATAGCTGACCCACAACATCCACTTCAAAAAGGAAGAGTTATTTTATCTCACTGTTTAAGAGTTCAGCCATTAATGGAGAAGATACTGCAGCAGATGTGCCTGGCGGGCGGTCATGTGATACTACAGTCAAGGAGCAGAGAGAGATGAAGGCTGACTCTCTGCTTACATTACCCTCTTTCTTCTGTCTGAGACCCCAGCCCATGGGATGATACCTGCCTGCATTCTAGATGGGTCTTCTCTCGTCCGTTAAACCACTGTGAAAACATCTTCCCAAACACACTCAGAGGTATCATCTGGTCGATTCCAAGTCCAGTCCATGTGATGATGAGGATTAACCATCACAACCTCAAGGCCAGACGCCCAGGCCTGGTTTATGCGTTTAATATACACTTTATCCTTAAGCTTTTGTGCCTATTACTAAATGACAGCAAGATTTGTGCCATAATATCTTGGCAGGAACTCCCTGTACTGCATGTTTACTCAAGGTCACATCAAGTAGTGGTCCTGTACCATCTAGGTTAGTGCACTAACAGTGTTGATATTTAATAACACATTCCCCAGACTCTATCCCCACCATCAAGCAGTATAGGGCTATCATGTCTCTGCCCTGGTTGTTGAATTCAACACACAGCAGCAACTATATAAAGGTAATTTCTTGGACATCTTGCAAGACCTGTGCCAAGTTCCGTTTGGATTGGTGGTTCTTCATCTGTTGTTATTTTCCTTCTCTGCTTTACTCTCTTTAGGTAGAATAATCTTCTCATTAAAAGTCTTGCAAAGGAAACAACCTTAAGCTGTATGTGCCTGACAATATATCTACCTCCCCTAAGGTTTGATTGATAGCTAAGCTGGGTATGGAGTTCTGAGATGGAAGCAATTTTTGCTTAGATTTCTGTTTCTTGTTTCGTTTTGTCTGACACACTGTCTCACTTAGCCCAGCCTGGCCTCAGCCTGCTATAAGCAAGGATAACCTTGAACTTCTCATCTTCCTGCCTCTGCCTCCTGGTTGCTAACAGGGATGGGATGAGAATCACACCCAGCCTCCCTTGGAATTCTTTCACTGTGCCTAAGTCACCATTGTTTGTCAGTGCCTTTTGTCTGTCCTCAGTGGGCATCAGGACCTTTTTGTTCCAATGCTTTGACATTCTTGGGAATGCTCTTTGCAAAGTTGAGTTCTCAGAAGTTCTATCATTTCTTTGATCTCTTTGGTGCTCAGTCTTTTCTGTTTTTAAGTCAGAAAACTCTCATCTCGTTTTCTTAGTTTTTGCCTGCTACTTTCCATTTCCCTTTTTTTTCTTTCTTTCTTTTTTTTTTTTTTCTTTTTTTGAGACGGGGTTTTCCTGTGTAGCTTTGGAGCCTGGCTGGCCTCCAACTCACAGAGATTGGCCTGCCTTTCTGCCTCCTGAGTGCTGAGATTAAAGGAGTACGCCACCTCCACCCTACTTTCCATCTCTTTCTGTTCTTTCCTGGATATTTTCTCACCTCAGCCTCCTGCTGTCTTCCATTTCTCCTGTCATGTTAAACTCCCAAGCACCCCTGTAGTTCCTTAGTTCACTAAGCTGCTGATGGTAGTTTTCCCAGTGTTCTCTGTTCCCTTTAGGATCCCGGTATCTCCGTGTGAGTTTCTTCCCCTTCTTCGCAATTCAGATATGAGCTACCTCTTGCCCATCCACTCAAGGCCTTGAGGACAACTGTCAAGTCAGTCACAGTGTGAGGAGACATTATCTGTGCATGGCCCCTTTTCCTGGATAGCATCAGGCTTGGTTTGGTTAGGGAATCTTTGGGCTCAGAGTCTTAACCTCTTTCTTTAGAAAGCAGATTCTCTGATCTGCTGTCTAGGGAGTGTGAATGTCTGCCACACCCTCCCCTAAGTGGGACACAAGTCTCTGTGTGGCTGTCTCAGGCTGTTCTTGGTGAGCTTCACTGCCCACTGCTGTGTACAGCAGTCTCTAGTCTACATGCCACTGTCTTCTTCCCATGGAAACCTGGATAGAGTGAGGCCCTGGGTATAAACTGAACAACTGCTTCCTAAACAGACCTGAGCCCACTGCCCACTCCTTCATGATGTGTGGGTCTCTAGTAGTCCACAGTGTGAAGTGGGGCCACCACCCGTCCACCAGCAGTTCTTAGCATTTGTTTTTCTCGTGTGCTCAGTCTGTCAGTTGCCCCTGAATATTGCACCTTCTGGGTCTTGTTGCTGCCATGCTCCGCCTGCTTTTTTGTCCCTTAGAATTATGCCTTTTTTAAGGATCTTGATGGCATAGTATAGGTCTCAGGAGCGTAGTCAGTCTGCATTTCATGGTCTTTGGTGCCTCCGCTCCTAGATCTCCATGACTTTCTTCTCCTCTGCCACTTTCCATTCCAGCTGTCATCTTCTCAAACTCCTGTGTTTGTGTCACCAGACAGTGCCATCACCCATCACCGCACTTTCACCAGTCGGTGCCATCACCCATCACCGCAATTTCACCAGACGGTGCCTTCACCACACTTTTACCAGATAGTGCCATCACCGCGCTTTCACCAGATGGTGCCATCACCGCACTTTCACCAGACGGTGCCTTCACCACACTTTCACCAGACGGTGCCATCACTGCACTTTCACCAGACGGTGCCGTCACTGCACTTTCACCAGACGGTGCCGTCACTGCACTTTCACCAGACGGTGCCGTCACCACACTTTCACCAGACGGTGCCATCACCCATCACCACACTTATACCAGACGGTGCCATTACTGCACTTTCACCAGACGGTGCCTTCACCACACTTTCACCAGATGGTGCCATCACCCATCACTGCAATTTCACCAGACGGTGCCATCACCCATCGCCGTACTTTCAGCCCAGTGGCTTTAGTAGATTGTTGATCCTATGAAAAGTAAATCATTACAGNNCTTTCACCAGACGGTGCCTTCACCACACTTTCACCAGACGGTGCCATCACTGCACTTTCACCAGACGGTGCCATCACCGCACTTTCACCAGATGGTGCCATCACCCATCACTGCAATTTCACCAGACGGTGCCATCACCCATCACCGTACTTTCAGCCCAGTGGCTTTAGTAGATTGTTGATCCTATGAAAAGTAAATCATTACAGTACAAAAAAAAAAAAAAAAAGCTGGGTGGTGGTGGTGCACGCCTTTAATCCTAGCACTGCAGAGGCAGAGGCAGGCAGATCTCTGTGAGTTCCAGGACAGCCTCCAAAGCTACAGAGAAACCCTGTCTCGGGGGGAAAAAAAATGGTATAGAAAGAAAATGATTTTCAAATTTCCAAAAACCTGATTATCTAGAAAGACATTTACTCACTAGGGGGGGCTCAATGAATTGGGCTAAGTGGTCTTGAGGCAAACACCTAAAATAAATAAGAAGCCCAAGTATTGATCATTTCTTCTGTAAACCTATTTTGACAGGTTAAGAGTGGTATATTTGTCAGTTTTACCTTAAATTTGAATAGCACATTTAGTAATGTTCTTAATACTTTTTTCCCCCACCCTCATAGCCTCACTGTGTAAACCTGGCCCAGTCTGGAACTCAGTCACCTGCCTCTGTCTCCTGAGTGTGGCACCACTAGAACACTGGCTTGTAACTTGAGTCTCTGTGTTCTGGCCTATACTACACAGAAGTAGGAAGCCAGGCTACAGAAGCTCCCTGGCGGTGGACAGGGTTAAATGTTTCCTCTTTGCAGAGCCTTCTAGTAGCAGGTAGTCAGACCAGACAGAGTATAAACTGTCACCCGTTGGTGATTGAAAGATGCTAACTGCAGTGCACTTCAGGGTGAGGCAGGTCTGCCCACAGGTAATTCTGCAGATTACACTTGTTAAACATTGCTTTTTATTTCCAGAGCTGAGCCTAGGGCTACAGAGACATCAAGGCAACTACCCAGGGAAGGCATGTTCTCGCTTTTGTGAGCTGTAGACATAGGATTATTGATTGCATGAGGCAAACTCACTTTGATAACAAATTCCAGATAATTTTGTTTGAAGCACTGATCACTACAAAATCCTGGTTCTCTTTGGCCAGTGTGCTGTGCCCTTTGAGCAGCTCCCTAAATGAGTTTGGGTCATGGTAGTTTTTTGCCAGGAAGCCCAGTTTATAGTACATGCTGCATAAATTCTGAGTGAAAATATTTGTGTTGCCCTAGGCAAACAAATTAGACTATGTTGCCTTTGTGGTCTAATCCAGCTGTGCCAATTACCAGTCTAGAGCTTTGGGGCACAGCATGATTTGATCATCTTAATTAGGCCTGCTCTTTTAAGCTTCTGGGGTGGCCATTGTGAGCTACTAGAAGAAGGGAGTCTTCAGTAATTTTCCAGAGTAAGCAAGGGTACAGCTTGCATTTGCTGCTGCTGTTTCCTTATCTTTTTATTATTATTATTTTTAAAATAAAGTCTCGTGTACCCAAACTGGCCTCCAACTTTTTATATAGCCAGGAATGGCCTAGAACTTTTGATCCTTATGCCTTCACCTCCCAAGTGCTGGAATTGCAGAGATAATAGGTGTGTAGACACTAGAAATAGCTTGGTAACTGGCTATGAAGATGGCTCAGCAATTAAGAGCATTTGCTGCTCTTGCAAAGGCGCTATCTGGGTTTGGTTCTCAGCACCCACATGGCAACTCACAAAGGTAACTCCAATTGGGAGACCCAGTGCCTTCTTACCTCCACAGGCATGTAGGGTATGCATACATACATAGAGGCAAATAATCGTACACATCAAATGAAAATAAATCTTAAAAAGAAATAGCTTCATAAGATTGCATCATCTAGGCAGGTGATGGTGGCACACACCTTTAATCTATCTATCTATCTATCATTATTTATTTATTTATCTATTATGTCTGCCCACTCCAGAGAATACAAAGCCTCTGGCCTCTCTACACAATCAAAAATAATTAAAAAAAATTCACTTGGCATTAAGAAAGAAAGAAAGAAAGAAAGAAAGAAAGGAAGAAAGAAAGAAAAAGAAAGATTGCATCTAGTGGTGTACCTATTTCTGAAAATCCCTGGAAGCGTATATTTTCCCATTGCCTTTATTTGCTTTCATGCCATGTCTTCGAGTTGCCGTCACAACTGCTTTGGCATCTTTAGTTGTATCTGTAAATTTCATCCTAACCAGTACAAGATGCAGCACTCTGACCTCCATTAAAGGAGCTGTCACACGTGTTCTCTGCCGTCAGTGTTGTTTAAGGAGCATTGCCAGGCAATGGTGGTGCATAGCTTTAATCCTAGCACTCTGGTGCAGAGGCAGGCAGAGTTCAAGTCCAGCCTGGTCTACAAGAGCTAGTTTCAGGACAGGCACCAAAGCTATACAGAGAAACTCTGTCTCAAAACAACAAACAAAAAAAAAAGGAGCCTTAGCTTATTAACCGTCATAGACAGTAGTGCATTCCATGTCAGTGCTACTAACCCATGTGGTTTTGGTCATAATCTGTAGCACTGGCGTATCAAATAAAGGTAAAATATGGCTGAGCCCAGCTTTTTTTCTGTTCAGGACAAATCCCTGGCTCTGACAGTCCTCAGCAGGCCTAGACAGGTTCAGCAATGCCTACTTGTCAAGGCTGTAGATCTATACAAGGTGACGTGTGAAAGTCCTTGGCACAGTGCCTGACACTGGTGTTCTGCAGACGTTAGCTTTGTCAGCATGTTGAGCAGTCACCTTTTTCTCTTTAGGATGAGATAGATTCTGCAGTAAAGATGCTGCTATCATTAAAAATGAGCTATAAAACCGCCATGGGTGAGGATTACAAGGCTGACTGCCCTCCAGGAAACTCAACAGCTGGGAGTAATAGTGATTCAGATGCCACAAAAGCCAGTGAGGATTTCGTGGACCCATGGACAGTGCGGACAAGCAGTGCAAAAGGCATCGACTATGACAAGCTCATTGGTAAGTCCTCAGCTTCTTCTCTCACAGCATCCACACTGCTCTGTGGTGACCACTGTGTCAATCCCAGTGGTGTTTCTAAATATGTGTATTTGTACATTTTTAATTTGCACAGTAATTGTATATATTCTTAGGATAAAATGATTGTCCATACATGCATACCCTGGGTAATGACAAAATTGGGATATTAAACATGTTTATAACTGACGACATTTTTCTTTCTTTGTGGCAGAAGCATTCACAGTCCTCTCTGGTAGCTGTTATGAAATATGCAGTACATTATTGTTGTTGATTGCAGCACCCTGTTGATGGCCACCAGAACTTACTCCTCTAATCTCACATAGGATGAGATACTGAAGTATTTGATCTGTGCATTGCTGATCTGGCTTGTCCTTAGAGCTCATCTCTATTGTTGTAAACGACAGAAATCCATTTCCTTTCATAGCTGTGGGGTTGTACTCTGGGTGTGTGGGTGTGTGTTGGGGTGGGGGGTGACTGTCACAATTTTTTTTTTGTCCATTCAGAAACACAAAGGGAGATTCCATCTTGTGAACAGTGCTACAGTCAACAAAAATGCAGATATGCTTTAAACATACTGATTTCGGTATCTTTGGACATATATGATATTTTTAAATTTCAAATTATTCCTAAGTAAAAAGGTTTGATATCAAGAAACAAGCAGATCCTAAAAACCCTTTGGTTGTATGTTACAGTCCCAAAGGATTATTTTAAAATTAGATGATAATAAACCAGGCATGGTGGCTCATAGTTGTTACCCTGCAGTTAGGAGTGGAGACAAAAGGATCAGAAATTTGAAGTCATCCTCAGCCACATAGTAAGTTTAGTAACAGCCTGGGACACATAGGTTGTGCCTCAAGAGACCAAAGTTTTAAATTATATGAAATGACATATTTCAAAATCATGACCTAAAGCAATCAACCTGGTAGGTTTTCCTGTCTTGGGATACTTTGGAACTTTAGAGAGCTCTATTGCAGTAGGCATGTTTGCTAGCGAGGTCTCACCATCACACCCCTCCACTAAGGCACTTCCTGCCCACTCGATATCATGTTTACATCTTCATCAAAGCTACTTCCATGACCTAAAACAGACTCGCTGAGGGGAAACTCTTCAGGACCAGCGTGAATCTAGGTCAGCAGTTTGAGAAATGGGATAAATTGTGGTTGTTGTCGGTGGGTGTAAGCTGTGCCTTGAGGTGTGTGTGCGTCAGAACTGGCTGTGTTCTGGGTATGTTCCCATCACTGTCTAGATCAGGCAGAAAATACTATAGCGTATGGTGTGTCCCTGTTTTGCTGATTGGGGTCTCAGCTGTTTTGATACAAAGGTCTTTTCACTTTGTGTGAGGAGAAGGATCACAGCCCAGAGCCTAAAGAGATTTGGGCCATTGGGACAGGTCATTAAGTCCTCTGGCATCTAAGAAAGTCTATCTCCTGTGTTTTTTGCAGTTCAGTTTGGAAGCAGCAAAATTGACAAAGAGCTGATAAATCGAATAGAGAAGGCAACTGGCCAGAGACCACACCGCTTCCTGCGAAGAGGCATCTTCTTCTCCCACAGGTCAGGGCCCTTCCTCTGCTCTGGGTTTGTAGAGTTGGGAGGTACCAGGGAGGCCTAGTGCCCTGCGCAAAGTGGGACCACTATGGTAAGTCACTGTGGAATCACCTGGTCCCTTCCCCTTCAAGTCCTCAGCTTGTTCTTTGTAAACTCCCCACTTCTCAAGGGGAGGTCAGTTCTTTGCAGGTGAAGTACAGCCAACCATATTACGTGCTGTAAATCATGAAAGAGCATGAGAGCAAGAGAATATCAGGTCCAGCTTTAGTCCTTCCCACACTGTAAGCTGTAGGTTTCCTGAAGTTACCTGCACTCTTCCACCCACTCATGAATGACATCAAGAGACATTTAAAGCGGAACCCATGGTACAGAGTATCCCTCCCATGGGCCATAAATTCCATGCAGATAACATCAAGAATGGGCAAGCTCCAGAAGACTTCTTGCCTCTCCCACCCCACAGATTGCTTTTCCTCTTCGTGGAACCAATGACCTGGGGTCAGGGTGTTCTGTTCTACTTACACTTGAAGGAACATCCAGGAAAGAACATTTCTACCCTATCATTTCACATCATGTCTACAGAGAGTTCTGGGCCCTGCTCAGCCCACATTCTGGGTAGAATATAATCAGTATTTTTCTTAATTTTAAATTAAATTCTGGGCTAGTGATATGGGTCAGCAGGTAAAGGTACCCACTGCCAAGCCCAACAACCTGAGTTCCATTCCCAGGGTCCATATGGTGAAAGGAGAGAAGAACAGATTCCCACAGAGTGTGCTATGACATTCACATACACTCCATGGCATGGGTATACTCACAGAAAGACACAAATAAATCAATAATGTAATTTAAGCAATTGAGGCCAAGTGTGGTGGCACACATCCTTAAATACAGCACTTGGGAGGCAGAAGCAGGGGTTCTCTCTGAGTTTGAGGAAAGCCTGGTCTATGCAGAGTTTGAGGATAGCTGGGGCTACATAAAGAAACCCTGTGGGAGCCCAGGGAGGGAGGGAGGTTGAGGGCTGGTTAGATGGCTCAGCAGGGAAAGGCACCTGCTTCTAAACTTAACTTGAGTCCCTAGGTTCACATGGTAGGAAGGAAGAATTAATTCCCAAAAGTTGTTCTTGACCTCCACACACACACAAGAACACACATTCATGTTCACATATATACAACACAAAAAAAAAAAGAAATAAAAGTTATTGTGAGGAAATTTAATTGATGTATCATAGAGTTCAGCTCTTTAAACTGTGCTATTCAATGGTTTCCTGTATTTGCAGAGCTGCATAAGCCCTGCAACAATCTAATTACAGAGCTAGTACCCAGCAGAGAAACGTTCCTGTCCGCAGTCACTCCCAGAACTGGGTGATGGGACATACCTGGAGTTGCAGCACTAAGGAGGTGGAATCAGGAGAATCAGACGGTTAGGATCATCCTTGGCTGCATAGCCAATTCAAGGCTAGCCTGGGAAACTTGAGGATTATATCTCCAAAATAGAAAGAAAGCAAATCCAACAAATTCTGAGTTAAAAATACGAGTCTTCCAACTCCATTCTTTTTCAAGAATACTTTTATATTCTTAGCTCACTTCGATGTGAGTTTTAAAATCAGCCTTTTCTTTTCTACAGGAAAGGCATCTGGGATTTTAGTAAAGGGTTGTCAATGCAGAAACATAGCTCTCACCCCTCAGGGAATAATAGATAGTATATTCTCGAGCCAAATATGAGTGTGACCGGAGCTCAGGACAGATTATTCTCCAAATACAGTGTCCAGTGTGGAAACAGCTTAACAGAACATTTCTGTTCATAACAAAAGAAAGGCATGAATCAATCAGGGCACTCTTCAGATGTGTTAACAAAGACAGCGGGTCAGTATCTGCAGTAGGCCTGAGGTGCTCTCTGGTGACATTCCTAGCTTTTGAGTTGGTGGCAACTCTAGTACATTCCAAAACATTACCTGATGGTCACTAGGCTGCCCGGTCACACACTAAGGTGATCAGTGAGGAAGCTAGCATGGTCCAACCCCATAATGTCCTGGTCCACCCGTGTGCACCCCCGTGCCTGGTAAACCCGCAGAGTCTTGAGCACAGGTGGAGCTTTCTCCTGGGACTTCAGTGTACACACTATTCCAGATCTGTTGGCCAGTTTGGGGAACACTGTGAGCTTAAAATACTGTCTTAAGTTTAGGGATTTTGGCTTGCTTTTTGAGACAGGATCTCACTGTTTTGCCCTAGCTGGTCTGGAAACTGTTTATTCTAAGGCAGAGTCTTAAGCTTCCTGGGCTGGCCTGGAGCTCACAGTCCTGTATCGGGCTCCAAGGGCTAGGAGTGCAGGACATACTATCGTACCCAGATTCCTTTGTGGGAGTGCCCAGACTGTTGTGAAAGCCCATTCAGGTGTTCTTCTTTTTTTTTAGTGTGTGTGTGTGTGTGTGTGTGTGTGTGTGTGTGTGTAAATGTATACATTGCATGTGGATGTCATGACAGCTCCTCTACCATGTGGGCCCCAAGAACAGAACTCTGGTCATCAAGCTTGGGAGCAAGCATCTTTGCCCACTGAGCTATCTTACCATCTTGTTGCTCTTAAAGCTTCTAACATCCTATGGCCCTCACTGCCCTCAGAAAGGCATTTACACATTCTGAAGTTTGACAGAACCCACTACCTAATGATATCATGAACCTGAGGGTGAAATGACATCTATAAGCTCATCTCTACCAAGGCCCTTTTGGAAGGGTATGCATAAGGTAGATGGGCTTTAGCCAGGACCTGGCCTAGTGAGCTCTCAGATAAGAGCTATGACCACATGAAAAGCAACTCATGAGATGGGTTTTCTCTCTTCCACGTGCCCATTAAAAGTCAGTTGGGTGAAGCAGGGTATGGTGGCCTCTAATTCGAGCACTCAAGAGTCCTCAAAGGCAGGCCAGCCCGGTTTACATAACATGTTCCAGGACAGCCAGGGCTACATAGTGAGACCCAGTCTCAAAACCAAACAACAACAAAAAAGTAGTTACTTGGGTAAGTTAGAGAAGCAGACAACTCTTCACAGTTAGGGGAGCGGAAGCAGCTTCACCAGTGCAACACAGACCCTGTGGTGTGGGGCAGCAGTGGCATTCCCAGGCTACTCTTGGCTACATAGCAAGAACCTGTCTCAGAGAAACAGGAACCAAGGTAGTGGTGCACACCTCTAATCCTGGCACTTAAGAGGTCAATCCCAGGCAAATTAGGGGTTCAAGATCACCTCCACTATGCATTGCATAAGGCCAATCTGAGCTAAATGAGACCCTCCCTATTTAAAAACAGCAACAAAACCCAGTATGTACAAAGCACACAGTGTAAATAACTGTGCATAACCGGAACCAGCATTGTGCCTTGCCTTAGATCATAAGAGAAGGTGCCACTAGAATGTTTCTTTCTGTTCATTTTTTTTTCTTTTTGAGGCAGGATCTCATTGACCCAGGTTGATCTCTAATTCATTATGTAGCTGAGGCTCTCCCTGAACTCCTGACCCTCCTGCCTCTACCTCCAAAGTAAGATTGCAGTCCTGTGCTACCGCTGCTGGCTATAGCACACTGCTGTCTAGACTCTTCTGTCCAGGCTCCTGGCGAAGGGGGTTTCTTATCCTTTATCTGCTGCACTTCTGCCCAGAAACAGGATGCCTAGCCTTTAGCTGGTTTCAGACACAAAAACACACACATACACTTAAACCAAAACACATTTTTAAAAAAGAAAGAGGCTGGGCATAGTGGCACAAGCCTTTAATCCCAGCTCTGGGAAGCAGGAGGATCTCTGAGTTTGAGGCCATCCTGGTCTACATAGTGAGTTCCAGGACAGCCGGAGTTACATAGTGAGATTCTGTCTTTAAGAAAGGAAGAACCAAAGCGAAGAAGGAAGGAAATGCTTGCTGTGTAAGCGTAAGGACCTGAGGTCAGTCTCCTGAGCACATCATAAACCAGGCACGATGATAACATGCTTGGGAAACAGGGAAAGGCAGTTTTCTGGGGCTAACTTGTCACCCAGCTAGCTTACTTGGTGAGCCCCAGATACCTGTGAGAGACCTTGTTTCAAAAGTAGTTCCTGAGAAACCATACCTGAAGTTATCCTGACTCCCTCCCTGCCACACCCACACAAATCCTAGATACTACTCAGATCTTAGGCACTTTCAGGCAGAAGAGGACTACCAGCTGATGCTGATCACAGCCAGCAAGGAGGGCCCCCCACAGCACTGATGCCCCCCATCCTGGGGAAGGAAGGAGGGGTGACTCTGGAATGGATCCCAGTGAAAAACCCAAGGCCCCCAAGCTGGCCTGGGTTACCATGTCAGCTCTTCAGCTGGGGACTTCACATTGGACTGCCAGTACCTACCTTTCTGTCCTCCCCAAGCTAGGCCTGCATGGCACCCTGAGGTTTTCCTAGGCTCGGTCTCTACAATTGCTGGACTGGTGGGTTCTAAAGGGAAGTGTGTGGTACTGGCCAAGTGTCCCGTCATCAAAGGTTGTAGAAAGCACTAAATGCATTTGCTTTGGTCATTGGAGCATTACAGAAAGTACCAGTGGCATATTCATGCTCAGCTTTTAAAATGTTGGTCCAGAGACAGGGTCTCACTACGTGGCACTAGTGTCCTGGAGCTCACACTATAGACCAGACTGTCCTCAAATTCACAGAGATCTGCCTGCCTCTGCCTCCTGAATGCTGGGATTAAAGGTGTGGGCCTTCACATCTGGTCCAGATTTTAAACCTTTTATTCCTAACTCGCATGTCTTAGCTTCCAAAAGAATTATTCACAGGAGTCCTCTCCAAGTTAGTTGCCTGTCATCGTGTTTTCCAGCTCCAAAGAGACCACATTGTGATTATCACCTATGTTATTTATCTGTCTTTACTTTTCTCTTCCAAATGAGCCTTAGTGTTTTGGTACTTTTTCCAGAAAATGACACTATTTCTTTTTCTCTCTCTTCCTTTAGAGATATGAATCAAGTTCTAGATGCCTATGAAAATAAGAAGCCATTTTATCTATACACAGGCAGGGGCCCCTCCTCTGAAGCAATGCATCTGGGTCATCTCGTCCCATTTATTTTCACAAAGTAAGTATTGCTCATGTGACATGTCACTCCCCAGAGGTAAGAGTGGAGCTTATAGAGCATCTTAGAAGACAAGGCTGCTCCTGCTGGCTGAGCTACAGGCCACCTCTTCATTGCCTTACCTAGGCTCGCTCCACCGTGGGAGCAACCAGGCCTGCTCCACTCCTTTCCTGCTCCTTGTCCTTGCCACCTAAGCCCACTCTAGTCCAAACCTCGTGTCCATGTCTGCCAGGGGACAGGAATTTCTCTCTTGTAGGAAAAAAATCATTAATGAAATGTTGGGCATTGATGGTGCAGTTTTACAGTTAAAGAGGAGGTAGGAACTGTATTCACACGCAAAATTGGCATTCTTCCTCAGGATCTCCATTCTCCTTGTCCCTAGACTTGACTACAGGGCATGTTCATACCTACAAATACCTTCCGTGTTTTGTAGGTGGCTGCAAGATGTGTTCAATGTGCCTTTGGTCATCCAGATGTCTGATGATGAGAAGTACCTGTGGAAGGACCTGACTCTGGAGCAGGCATACAGCTACACTGTGGAAAATGCAAAGGACATCATTGCCTGTGGCTTTGACATCAACAAAACTTTTATCTTCTCTGACCTTGAGTTTATGGGGTAAGGAAGAAACATTTGGCTGCCTTCTGGACAATGGGTACAGACATCATGACCAAGCTGAAATGCTGGAGATGGGTGATGGCCTGATCTTTCTTCTGTTGTGATCTGGAGTGTCAGTGTCATTTAGCAGTAATTTTTAAGGTGTGTTGGGGACCATCGCCCCAACATAGAAACTGGTGCTTTGCCCTAAGTGTGTTCTCGGTGGCGCGTGGAAGAATCAGACTCTTTACATCATCTTGATCGTTTAAGGGCAGCTCAGGACTTCTCATCCTTCCAGCATGACCTGCGTTTATTGTCTATCTTCAAGCTCTGAATCCTCTCCCAACTCTCGAGGAATTCCCTATTCATATTCCTTTTCCAGGGCACCTCCCCTCAAGGGAGGTATACACACCTGTATACCTTACCAGCTCTGGAGTCAGAAGCATCTCTTCCTGGGCAGTCTATAAGTCAATGAAGGCCGGAGCTAAGCCTTTTACCTTTTGTCTTTCTAAATTGTTAGCTTTCAGCTACCAAGTTGAATTCAAGCAATGGCTGTCGCCAGCCAGTCTCAGGGATATCAGAGCCCACAAAGGTGGAAACTGTGCATAAAAAGAAGTAATATCAGAATTTCTTCTTCATAATCTTCATAAGATTGCCTTCATAGTCTTCCCTACAGAAATCATAAACATTTGCCCGGCATAGTCATGGTGTCACCTTCAGCTGTCATAGTGAAGTATTTTGCACTGTAGTTACAGTCCAAGGACAGCCAGTCTGAGTTTGGTAGCCTTCTCACTTTCAATGTAGCTTTTTCCTCAGAGAAAAGTGTCACTTGTTAGATACGTTCTATACCATCCCATTTCTTAAACTGGCCTTGTTTAAGTCAGCACACTTCATTATTGAACTTCATCCCCAGTGATTACAAAGTATGGGAAAATCAAACTTTGAAACAGGTATGTTATGACCTGTACCTACAATCAGTCCCATTACTCGGGGGCCTCAAGGGTACCCCAGGGCTACATAACAAGGCCCCCTGCCAGAAGAAACAAAGTGGGTGGAGATGGCTTTTGGTCAGCCATAAGAATGACATTAAAGCCCTGTAGCACATACTCTAATCCCAGCACTCAGGCTGCTGATAGAATTGGGCTACTTAGTTATTTCCCATCTCAAAAATACATAAAACAGTGAATACTGTTTAGTGCCACGAATATCTTTGAGGGCTGGAGTGTGACTTACCTAGCATGTGTGAGGCTCGGTCTGTTTCCCCACCATGGGAGGACTTGGGAGGCATTGAGTCTTGAGCACTGGAGGTATGGACCTTCACTCGGGAGTCAGCTCAGCAGGTGGGCTGGGTTTGGGACTTGAGGCCCTCTTGTGTAATATTACAACCAGTGATTAGGCTAAGGCAGTGTGCAGGGCCCTGTGGGCACAGAGGCAGCTGACTGTTGCTGTTCCCTAGCTGCCTTTGTAAGTTCATGGACCCAAGTGGGAGCTATGTGTCCACCAGAAACCACAAGTACCCTGACAGGAAATCTGACCTTTTACCAGATGAGAAAATCTGTAAGATTTTAAAATATTTTTATTATGCTGGGTGTGGTAGCACAGGCCTTTAATCCCAGTGCCATGGAGACAAGGCAAAAAGATTCTCTCTAGGTTTCAGGCCAACCTGACCTACATAAGACTCTGTCTCAAAAAAATAGTATTTTTTAAATTATATTTTAATTTATTGAGTGGGAGTTGAAGGGGACAATTTATGGGACAGTTCTCTACTTCATTTTTAACAGCTGAGCCTATTTTTTAATATTGGGGCTGCTTTATTGGGGGGCAGAAATGACTCAAAGACAGTGGCATCACTGAGACCCTCCACTGTGTGAGTGACAGCTCACAAAAGCTGGAAAACCTGCAGCACACTACCTAGCCTGCAGGCAGCTCAGCAAGTTGAAGAGCATCCTTCTCAGGTACCTCAGTTGCTCCAAACCTCTCCCAGGCAGTTCCTCTGGTTTCACCTTCTTCAAGGCAGCTAGTCTGCTCTCAGAGGATGTTTACGGATTATTCCTACAAGATGGAATGTTTTTG
>JAQHUG010000609.1:366034-386410 GCA_028555095.1 Dicrostonyx torquatus
CATTGGTCCTCCTGTCTGTTCTTATGCCACAGCTGAGCCTTCTTGCCTGCCCCTGCCCCCAACACATTAATTTTTTGAGTTTTGCCTGTTAGACTGTTTTTCAATTATTCCACGTGTTCTCTGCCGTCAGTGTTGTGTAAGGAGCATTGCCGGGCGATGGTGGTGCATAGCTTTAATCCTAGCACTCTGGCTAGCTATCCCAGAAGGGATTTAAATGGGTCTAAGGTCAAGATCTGACCGTGGGTCTTCAGTGGTCTTGTGGTAACATAGATGTCATCAGACTAGTCACACCTGTGGCGTTGTTTTCACCTGGTGCAAGTGCGAGCCTCAGCACAGCCATGCCATGGATTCTGCTCCTCCTCTTACGGCCAGGCTGTTGGCAGGGCACAGTGACTGGTAGCTTTTGTTTGTGAGTCACTCTGTGTGTTTCTTAGTCTGTCTTTGAACTCCTGGGCACAAATGATCCTCCTTCCTTAGCCTCTCCAGTAGCTGCAGCAGGAGTCTCACATCCTGCTTCTGCCTTGCCTGGTGCCCAGCATGGGGCAGCAAGAGTTCACTGTGCTCTTAGCACACAGACCCTTGTGTTTTGGCCCTATGTTCCCTTTAGCAACACTGCCATCTCCAATCTGATGGACAGTTTACAGTTCATATTCCTCATCTTTGCAGGCGAAATGTTATCCTCTGAACCCTTCATCCCTGTGGGGCTAACTCTTTTACTTTTCCTCCAAATGAATGTCAAGACCCCTTTTCCTGAAGAGATGCCCTTCTCTTCTCCCTGCTACAAAACTTCCAATCTGACACAGGGACATCCTTGATGGGCCACTGTTCAGAAGGTAAATCAAACACATAGCTCCTTCATCTGCACTCTAGGGGAGAAAGTACCTTTCTGGGCCCTGTGAACATAGCAGGGGTTTGGCTAACTCTGTCCTCCCTAGACTCAAATGCCAGTGTCTGTATTATTAGGGCTTCTGTTACTGTGATGAAACACCATGACCAAAGCAAGTCTTCGTTCCAGAGCTAGGTAGAGATGTGACTGCTATAGTCGTCTACCTGCAGATGATTTCTCTAAACATTCCTGTTACTTGTGATACCCAGTGTGTGTCTGGCACGCCACTTACTGATACCAGGTTTTAGCCACTGCTTCTCTGCTGTCTGTGGAAGCTGCCCTCCAGCTCAAGTGTGACTCTGCTCATCTCTGCAGACAGAGCCCAGGCTTCTACAAGAACGTGGTGAAGATTCAGAAGCATGTCACTTTCAATCAAGTGAAGGGCATTTTCGGCTTCACAGACAGTGACTGCATTGGTAAGGAAGGGACTGTTGCTGCCTGGGGACCCCTCTTCCTCTCTCTGTGGGACAGGTAAGCTCATAGGAGACTGGCCAGTGTTCATAAGAATCACAGAGCAGCAAGGCTAGGCGGTGGTGGCGCACGCCTCTAATTCCAGCACTCAGGAGGCAGAGGCAGGCGGTTCAAGGCCAGCCTGGTCTACAAAGTGAGTTCCAGAACAGCCAGAGATACACAGAGAAAGACTGCCTTGAAAAAAACTAAATCAATCAATCAATATTAAAAAATAAATAAATAAAAACATAACAGCAACACCAAAGCCTGAGCTAACATACCTGGGATATGTGTGTGTTCCAAGATATAGGTTCATACTTATAAGAAATGCTACCCCTGAGCCCCACGCCACCCCAAGTATCTGGTCTTTAAAGCATCTGCCTAGAGACCTGAGATATTAGTACTTCATTTAAAACACACAGAAGTGGATGTTCCACCAGACACTGACAGACAAGACTGACTGGAGTTCTCCAACGTGCTGGTGTGACCCCAATCGCTATAGAGCTTGGTAGTGCCCAGGAGAGTTAGAGAGGACAGGTGGATCTTCTGCTCTCTTATGGGAGCCTTCCCTGGGCCCCAGTCTCCCCACTTATAAGATAAGAAGTTTTAGCTGAGTATAGTGGCACATTCCTTTAATCCCAGCACTCAAAGGCCAAGACAGGCAAATCTCTGATTTTGAGGCCAGTCTAATCTATATAGTGAGTTCCAGGTTAGTCAGGGGCCACATAGTGCAACCTTAATAAATAATTAAATACATATAAAGAAAAGGGGTTTGGCCGGGCGGTGGTGGCGCACGCCTTTAATCCCAGCACTCGGGAGGCAGAGGCAGGCGGATCTTTGTGAGTTCGAGACCAGCCTGGTCTACAAGAGCTAGTTTCAGGACAAGCTCCAAAGCTACAAAGAAACTCTGTCTCGAAAAACCAAAAAAAAAGAAATAAAGAAAAGGGGTTTGACTAACTATAGGATCCTCCCATTCCTTCCTTTCTTCCCATGACTTTGACCCACTGACACACACTGTATGTGCCAAGTATGTACACATGGTTGTGTCCTCTACATGTCTCTGTAATATATCGGCCTTTTAGGCCATCATCTTGAGACTTGTCTGGGTCTTCTGTTCCCTGTGTCCACCTGTTTCCAGTCCCCTAGCCCCCATCTCTTTGATGGTTCAGTCAGGTTCATTCCCAGCAATTGGAGCATGGTCTTCCTGTTTTGAGAGGCACTTAGCATTGGGGTAACAGCATCCAGGATAATTCCACAATGGAAGTGATGAGCAGCATCTTGTAACAAATTCCCTGACACCCCAGGTTCAGTCCTGGTTCAGCCAGTCACTTGGCTGTGTGCAGCTGTGACGGACCACATTAACACCCTGAGCCTGAGCCTGCATGTTTGTAAGATGGCAGGAGGTGCCTTGCCGTGGGGTTTGAAGAGTAGCACACTGAGAAATGCAGACAAGAAACATCTGATGAGAGACCTGGGATGGGGCTCGACTTTTACTCAGCTCCCTCTCTGCATTTTTAAGCTGTGTTTAGTTTGTTTTCAGTCGGGAGGAAACCCAGTTTTGATCCCTGTAACTGGATCGATTACTCAAAGCAGTGGTCGGCCCAACACACAGGAGTGTCTCCCTTCTTTCAGGGAAGATCAGTTTTCCTGCTGTCCAGGCTGCACCATCATTCAGCAACTCTTTCCCGAAGATCTTCCGAGACAGGACGGACATCCAGTGCCTCATCCCATGTGCCATTGACCAGGTTGGAGGCAGAACCGGCTTGTGGAAAGTGAAATGGGACTGCCTGTAGTTTCAGGACTCTCCTGAGGAGGGTGGAGGTGGGATACAAGTGTTTAGAGAAGAGAAGCCAGTCTGAAACTGGCTGCAGGCTTCACAGCTTTCCCCAAGGGGGGGTTCCTTTGTGGTTGCTCATTGGCGAGAGCCTAGCCGTTTGTCCATTGTCTTCACCCAAGCCTTCTCCACCCAGGATCCGTACTTCAGAATGACAAGGGACGTGGCCCCCAGGATTGGCCACCCTAAACCTGCCCTGCTGCATTCGACCTTCTTCCCTGCCTTGCAGGGTGCTCAGACTAAGATGAGCGCCAGTGACCCCAACTCTTCTATCTTCCTCACTGACACAGCCAAGCAGATCAAGAGCAAGGTGAGCCTGAGAGAAGCAGGAAATGCGAGTTACCATTTCTTACAACTCAGACTCCCAGCAGTGCTGAATTTTACTGGAGCAGGCTGCCCACAGCAGGGGAGCTTGGGTTTGGGTGGATTGGGGGTCTGGTCTGGGCCTTTGGTTTTTGGTGTTAGGGAATTTATTAAGTCCCTTCATATAGGTAAAAACCTGGGGACTTTTCCATTTAACTCTTTTCTTTTCTTGATTACCAGCATGTTGGTGCAGAAGCAAGATCTTGATAGTTTGCTTTAAAGCATAATCAATGAAACTGTTGTCAGATAATGGAAAAGATGGGTCTGTGTTCCGAAAAATAAGGCCGGGCTGGGCCAGTTACCATGCTGATGGTTTCTGAGTTTCCTTCTCCCTCAGTCCCTGTCAGGCCCTCGATAAATGGTTTGTTTATTGGAACAAAGTGTCAGTGTAGACCAGACTGTCACAGAGATCCACCTGCCTCTGCCTCCAGAGTGCTGGGATTAAAGGCGTGCACCACTATGCCCAGTCTCCATGCCCAGCTACTCTGTTTGTTTGGAGCGGAGAGTCAAGAGACAGAGAGGATCATCACTTAGTGTTAAAGCTCCTCCCTGGCACACTGCTCTGGAGTGAAGGCAGCATGGTGGGCTGCTATTCTCTAGAATTGAGAAGCACCCTCCAAGCAGGATTGCCATGTCTAGTTGTGCCCTGTCTGGCAGATTGTAGGTGCTTGGTAAATATTTGCAAGTTAGTTGGAAACTGGAACTAGAAAGGAGTTTGCACATCCACATGGTTCAGAGCCCACTGCTGTTGCTCAGAGCTGAGCGGCCAGTGAGTGTGAACCCTTCATAGTTACAGGAAGTCACTGATGTTTCCTTTGGACCCAACTGTTTGTGGCCTGGATGGTCTGAGAGGAGTAAGAGGAACATATCTGGGGGGTGTTATACAATAGTCAGAGTCCCTGCCAGGTCCACAAGCTCTCGGAAAGTCCCAAACAGGTTCTGGTTGACAATGGGGACTTTTCATATCCAGCTCTTCCTCCGGAAACGGCTTCGGCCAACCCTGCCTTACGTGAGAGCTAATAGGATTGGGGATTTGGGGGAATCTTTCTTTCTCTTTTGCTTTTGTCTGAAACTTCCAGAATTTAGAGGGAGAGGGAGGAGTGAGGTGTGTGGGGAAGCATGTTCTGCTCAATTTTGAGAAGTTGGTTTTTAGAAACCATTTCTGACTCTGGAGTATTTTCCATTTGCAAAAGCCAGCTGAGACCCAACACCTAGGTGAGTGTTGTGCACAAGATCAGAACTGCAAGGGCCTGCAGAGGTCAAGGTCATAGTCAGGTCCTCTCCAAATCCCATGCCCACCTCAGCTTCAGTCAGTTTGGCAGAGGACCTTCAGACAGAATCCACAGCTCGGAGCTGGGAAGAGACCCTGCCAGCAGCAGGGTCAGTCTTACAATGAGGAAGTCTCGCTGCTGATTCACACAGCTGCCAACAGTCTGGGGCCCAGATTATCTTGGCCTTTAAGTCAACAAGGCAAGGGGACTTTTCCCTCCACTTCTGTGCCTGCCAAGTGGGTTTCCAGCAGGCACCAACTGGCTGGTGTCCTACAGTCAGGTCAGTCCTGATGCTTTCTCCCTGGAGAGTACATCACTCACAGCTGAAGGCCTCAGCCTCACTCTGTGACATCCTATTTTTGACTAACCAGTTCTGCGCCAGGGTCCCACAGCCCCTACCAAGGCTTCACTAATTTGCTGGCACAGCTCACAGAACTCAGGGAAGCACCATCTCTTTATTATAAAGCAGGAACAGCCACCCATGTCTGGGCGCATTTGCTCTTGTGAGTCAGCAACCTGAAGCGGAGCAGTTCTCCGAGAGGATTTGGGAGATCCTCGGGTTTAGGGACTTTGTCCTAGGACAAAGGATTCTGACAAAACATGACCCTATCAACTATGAAGAGGAGGATCTTTGCAGTCTAGGCAGCTTTTGTGACCCTGTCACTATGGAGAGGATCTTAGCAATCTAGGCAGCTTTTGTGAGGTGCAAAGTCCTGATGACCTTTACCCCTAGCTTTCATTTGTTTTTATTTATTTATTTACTTACTTTTCTGAGACAAACTCTTACTGTGTACCACTGGCTGGCCTGGAACTCACTTTGTAGCCCAGGCTAACCTCACTCACAGATCTATATGCTGGGTTAAAGGTTTATACTGTTCTTTTGTTTGTTTAAAGATGGTGTTTCTCTGTGTTGCTGAGACTGACCTGGAACTCTTGAACACAGGCAATCCTCCTGCCTCAGCCTCCTGTATGCTAACTGCCCACCACTGGGCACAGCTCCATTATGTTAGTTTCTGGGGTTTGTTTACTTGTTTTGTTTTTTGTTTTGTTTTTCTTTTTATATATATATTTATCTATTTATTATGTATACAATATTCTATCTGTGTATATGTCTGCAGGCCAGAAGAGGGCACCAGACCTTACAGATGGTTGTGAGCCACCATGTGGTTGCGGGAATTGAACTCAGGACCTTTGGAAGAGCAGGCAGTGCTCTTAACCACTGAGCCATCGCTCCAGCCCTTTTTTTTGGTTTTTCGAGACAGGGTTTCTCTGTGGCTTTGGAGCCTGCACTGGAACGAGCTCTTGTAGACCAAGACCAGGCTGGTCTCGAACTCACAAAGATCTGCCTATCTCTGCCTCCCGAGTGCTGGGATCAAAGGCGTGCGCCACCACCACCCGGCTGTTTGCTTGTTTTTATGTGTATTAGTATTTTGCATGTATGTCTGTGTTTCACATGAGTGCCTGGTATCCACGGGGGCCAGACAAGGGCATCTGGAGTAATAGGTAGTTATGAAGTGCCATGTGGGTGCTGGGGATTGAACCCTGGTCCTCTGGAAGAGCAGCCAGCGCTCAATCACTGAGCCATCACTCTAGTCCATATGGGGCTTAGCCACCTGACACATGGCCTGTCTGGGTGGACACCTCCCTACAGGCCTTTCCTGCCACCACATATTGAAAGTGGAGCTTCCTTCAGCTGTGTTCTCCTGACCTCATGGCTTTTGTGTACATGGGGTTGGGGGCAGCACTACCTGTCATCCTTTCTGCTGGCCACCTACTCTGAAGAGGGCTTGGGCTCTCCCCCAGTTTTTAGCCCAGTGTGCTTTGGTTTCCAGGCTGTTCTGTAACTCAAGCAGTAGAGGTTTTCAAAGGCCTGCTCTCCTGCCTCCCTGCCCTTCACCATGAGTCACTAGTGTGACTGCTACCCCCATAGGCCCTGACAGGGCAGTACTCTGACTGGCCTCTGTGCTGGCGCAGGTCAACAAGCACGCATTTTCTGGTGGAAGAGACACCGTGGAGGAGCATAGGCAGTTTGGTGGCAACTGTGAAGTGGACGTGTCCTTCATGTACCTGACCTTCTTCCTTGAAGATGACGACAGGCTGGAGCAGATCAGAAAGGTGAGTCCACCCCAGCCCTACCACCCACCCTCATGAGCCTGACAGCCCAGCCAGGCCTTGTGTGTTGCTAGAGCATCCTTGATGGCCTAGGCTGAACCAGGCTCAGTTCTTACAAGTAAGTTCATATGTACTTAGACCTAACTACTCAGGAAACTGAAGCAGGAAGAGTACAAATTCCAGGCCAGCCTGGGCTATACAACAAGATGCTATATTTAAACAGAGCAGGTGCTTGCTTCAGCAGCATATATACCAAAACTGGAGCAATGCAGAGAAGATGAGCATGGCCCCTGCACAAGGGTGACACGAAATCCATGAATCATTCCATACGTAAAACAAAAACCTGGGTAAGATCACTCAGATTTTTAACCACATGGGAAGAACCCTTGAATAGTTCACAAAAGTAAGAGCATAAAGAGATTTGTCTTTCTTGTCGGGGGAGAAATGTAGGTGAATCATATGCCAGCAGATTGTTTAGGTGTCTGTGGTTCCCAGGACAGCCTTTCAGTGAGCTGGGGAGGACAAGCAGAGCCTTGGAGTCTTCCAAATAGAATGGTGTTGACAGAGGTTTTCATCACACCAGGTCCTGGCGTTCAGTCCCAAAGGAACACACAGAGGCCTACATTGGTTATAAACTGGTTGGCCTATTAATTCAGGTTCCTTATTAACTCTTACATCCTACATTAACCCATAATTCTTGTCTATGTCAGCCACATGGCTTGGTACCTTTTATCAGTGAGGCCTTCTCATCTTGCGACTTCTGTGTCTGGGTGAAGACTGCAGACTGAGACTTTCCTCTTCCCAGAATTGTCCTATTCTGGTCACCCTGCCTATACTTCCTGTCTGGCTACTGGCCAATCAGCATTTTATTAAATTAATACAAGTGACAAATCTTCACAGGGTACAAGACCACTGTCCCACAGCAGAATAGGAAACAGCTTTTCATACAAAAATAACAAAAATACTAGCAGTAAAAAGTTATAAATACGTGCGTGCAGCCAGGAGGCCACGTGAGAACTGTTACAGGCACACTGCACTATTATGTGGGTGTCTTTGGTTGTTACTGTTTAAGACAGTGTAGCCCTGGAACTCCCTATATAGACCAGGCTTACGCTGAACTCATGACAATACTCCTGCCTCAGCCACCTGAGTGCCGGGGCTATAGAAATAGGTAATTAAAGGGTTTCAGTGACTCCAGAACCACTTCTAAGGACAGTGAAAGGACAGCAGTGAGAAGAGAGCTACAGTCACCAGAACGTTCTCGGAGGAAATATGCCAGTCACTGTTAGTGGCTGGTGCCTATGGTGTCGAACTGAAGGGGATTTTCCACGACTTGCTGCCACCTAGGTTATGGGTCTGTTTTGTCTGCTTGAAGAGTGGCACAGCCGGGAAGGAAGGTGTCAGAGTGCGTGGAGCCATAGCTGGGAGCTGAATCAGTTCTCTTTTCTCTTGTGAGTGACAGAATAGATTCTGAGTACTGTGTCTACTCCTTCTGCTCCTCCCATCTGTAGCCACTCCCTTTCTGTGTCTCATTAGGAAACAAACAGGCATCTACAGATAATATGAAATATAATAAGATAAAATAAAAACTAACACATCAGAATTAGACATAACAACCAAAGGAAAAGAGCCCAAGGCACAAGAAACAGACATTTTAATGTCCTATAAGACCCAGGTAACTGTGACACTTTAAGCATAGCTCCTAAAGGGACATAAGCTGAACTAGAGCTCAGGTGGGGAGGGCTCGGACACTAAGCCACTGCTCACAGCATCCCACTTCCTGGCAGGATTACACCAGCGGAGCCATGCTCACTGGGGAGCTCAAGAAGACACTCATAGATGTCCTTCAGCCTCTGGTGGCCGAGCACCAGGCCCGACGCAAGGCGGTCACCGAGGAAATGGTGAAGGAGTTCATGACTCCCCGGCAGCTGTCCTTCCACTTTCAGTAATGCTTCTCTTCTGTGTGCATATAAAGACAAAAATCTGTCAATAATCCCAGCCCCTCCAATCAAGTCACACTCCCAGTAGGTTTCTGTCACGTGGTAATTCCTGGACCTGGGTCTCTACACCCTTGTGCATTCTGGATGCTGTTTCTTCTGTGATGTCTCTCCGCCTGTTGTCTGCTGAGGATGGTCAGGTGCTGGTAATGTTGTGTGGTCACATAGAAACCCAGCCAAGAATCTCTCCCACAAAGAGCCCAGGTGTGGCACCTCTGTGCCCCACAGGACTGTCCGTCTAGCATCCTAGGGTTCCAGATAAATTCCCAAAATCTATTGGTTTTTTTATTAAGTATATGTGCTATGCATGGTGGTACATGTCTTATAATCTCTGTATTCAGGAGGCAAAGGCCCAAGTTCTGGGCCAGCCAGCGCTACCTAACAAGAGCGTGTCATAATTTGTGTTTGATTCTGAGTCTATGGAGTCAGAATGTCATTATTGTAAAACTAAAAGCTGCTGTGAAACACCGATGAGGAGACTTTTAGTGGGCAAAAGATGCTGTGCTTGAGCCCATATTAACTATATATACACAGATATATTTATAATATATATATATAAGCTTTGTTGTATAGTGACTAGGAGGTGATCACCTTTGTCCTGTAGATGTAGCTCAGTAGTAGAGCACTCGCCTAGCGTGCATGATGCCCTAGGTTCAGTCTTCAACACCACAATGGAGGCAGGTGGGGGGGGGGGTGTCATTCAACTCTAAAGCTGCTTTTAACACTGATTATGGACCAGGCTGGACCATTTCTATTAAACCTGAGTCTTGTGGGTGAAACTTCAGGCTGAGGTAACTAAACTCCAGATCACACGTGTTGTCCACTCCAGAATCATGCTTGTTTGCTCTTAGTGTACTAACTTTTCTACAAACGGCCCAGCCTCCACTTTTTAAAACCCAGCAGTGACTTCTCCCAACCCTCAGACTCTAAGGACAGTCTGTTGCCTTTGCAGATGCTTTTGTTTTGACACTTGACTGAAGTGGAGGGCAGCACAGAACAGTGTGCTGGCTGTGCCCTGGGCCGGTGGACCATAGCTAGACAGGAAAGAACAACAGCCGTCCAGACCCTGGCATCCTTCCGGGCTGGCCCTGTTTGAGCCATCACTCAGAGTCTTGGCAAAGCAGAAGCCGTATCTCAGGGAAAGCCCCTGGTTGGACATGTCTGTCCTCGCTGAAGGCACAAAGGCCACTCTCGAATGTTCTGTCCTTGCAAAAATAAACTTTGTTGTGCTCCTGCCTTTGTCACTGTCTGTCCAAGCAGGCTTCAGAGGTACCTGCACTGACTGCCCCAAGTCACACTACACCATGCTGAGGCTTTAGCCATCCCCCTTGTTGGGGGAGGAGGGGAGGGACCCATGGTGCTTAGAGGCAGGCTCCCAGGGACTGTTTTTGTGTCAGCCGCTTGTCCTGAGAAGCCACCCTGTCCCTGTGACTGCTTTCCCACCTTGTTTGATGTTCTAACAGCCTGAAGAGAGCATGTGTGTATGATGTCCTGTCTGCAGAGACCTGGGTGCTCAGGGAGGTACTGAGGAGGGAAGTGTGACTCACTTAAGGCCACACAGCAAATTTGTTACTGAGCAGTCTGTTCTGACTTAGTATTGAGAGCACTAAGGTTCATACCCTGGTAGGCCAGGGTCAGGGACCCAAGGCTGCTGGCAGCAGGAGTGAGGCCAGTGATGGCGACTTCTACCTAGAATCCCTGCACTGGGGAGGCCGAGCAGGTAGACAATGAGAATTTGAGGCCAGCCAGGGCTATGTAGTGAGTTCCCAGCTCTTCCTGCTAAGTCACTTCCCTCACCAATGGCACCCTGGACACTGGCCTGGGACAACAGATCAGGAATTGGGATCAGTGGGAACCATAGCATCTACCTGCCCTAAACCATGTGAACATGAAACTTCAGAACCAAGAGTGTGCTGTCTGAGCTCACCTCCCACAAGAGAGTGAGTGACATCCCAGGTGTGATGTTACACCTTTAACCCCAGCCTTCGGGAGGCAGAAGCAGGCAGATCTCTGAGTTTGAGGCCAGTCAAGACTACATAAGACCCTGTCTCAAAAAAACTTTAAAAAAAGAAAGAAAAGAAAAAAAAGAGTGGTACCGGTGGCCCCTGACAGAGTTGGTAAATTATTGGGTCCCTTTATTAGTTGTCCTTTTCCAGGCGCTGGTGCAGAATGTCCCAGCATCTTGACCTCTCTAAACTAGGTGAACTTTCAAGTTCAAGACTTCAGGATTGCAATTCAAGAGGCATGTGCTAAGTCAGCGGTGAAGTATGTGAGCAAAGTGGGAGCAAACACACAAACCGCTCTTAAATCTTCACAAAGTAACTGAAATGCTTTAAAGAGAAACTATAACTGAAAGTGGAGGAGAACCCAAAGGCTGGAGGACTACGTGTCGCAAATGAGGGGAAGAGGACATTCGCAAAGTCCACAGCAACTGTGTGTGTGTGCCCCTCCTAAGTGCCTGCAGAGGGTGTCTGGGCCAGCTCTCCCTCACGCTGCAGTCCTGTCCCTCCAGAAACCTCCCAGCCCCACCTGGACGCTCTGGCTTTCATCATAACCAGGACCTTACTGCAAAGCTAGTTCCCCTGTTTATCAGAGGCTAAGAAGTCCTGGGCAGCTCCCAGTTTTAAGATGGGACAGATTAGCAACCAGCCAGCTGGCTAGGCTCCATGGGAGGAGCCCAGAGTATCTCTTCTGGGAGGAGGGGAAGCCCAAGAGATGACATCAGGCAGTGGGAGGTCTTGCAGGCAAGGGCCCTGGGTGTAAGATCTGGTGCTGAAGGGCCTGTGTGACAAGGGCAGATCCAGAAACAGATTCCACACCTTCTAGAAACTGAAGTTTTATTGGACGAGAAAAACTGGAGACCATTTGGTGCATGCATGGCTAGGCTTGGCATCTGAACCTGCCCAGCTGAGACGGGTGTCAGCCAGCTTTACCACAGGGCTGTTCTTTGAAGACCCAGTGGGCTCACGCTGTACTGCCAGCTTCACTCTCAGTGACCCCCATCACCGGCAGCCACAGGGTCTCCGGAAAGGGAGGCCTCAAGCGTAAGCACATCCATGTGTGCCTAAGAGCAGACACTAGCCTCCTCTCCCCTTCAAGCCACTGACCCATAAAACCTGTAAGGGACCCCACACTTTTCCACCCTGTCACAGTGCTCTGGGTGTTTGGCCTGGTAATGACACAAATAACAAACTACACAGCCCAGAAGTAAAGACTGCAGGTTTCCACAGGGACCCCTACATACGGGCACCTGGCTCCCCACGTAAGAACTCCAGGCCATCTTGGCCAGGGCTTCACACCGCCTCTCCCACCATGAGCTGACATGTTTCACGGCACCTGGGGTGAACACAAGGTTGGAGGGCCAACACTGCACAGATCACAGAGCAACACCACTGGGCAACCTCAGAAACATTTATTGACCCAGGTTCCAGGGTCTTCAAGTGGCAAGCAGTGTAAATATGCGTACTCGGAGAAGCCCCACACCAGTTCCTTGGCCAATGAGGACCATGGGCTCTCTTGGACAGCCTAGGACAGGGAACAAGCCCAGCCCTATAGCTTGCTGTCTGGTCCCTCACTTGTCTCTTAAGGGAAGAGTGTGAATCGGAAAATGAGTGGAACTGGGGTTGGTGAGGGAATGCTCTGACGTCATGGGTGTGGACAAGGGAGGACACTCAGGAATGAACAGTTGCTCAGTGACAAATGACTCCAAGTGGCACATCCTCATCAAGGAGACCCACACAGCCTTGACTCGTTACCCCCCAAGCAGATGGCAGATCGACCCCCTGACTTTGTGAGCAGCAGCTGGGCAGGCCAAGCTCAGGCCTCTCCTAAGTCACTGTCCTGAACCCAGCCATGCTCCCCTTTGCCTCCAGCGGCTGTGAGCTGGCTGCTACTGACCGGTGACCCTATGTGAACAATCTCCGAGTGAGCCGCAGCACAGCCTCATAGGCCACGAAGACCACCATATTGACAGGGAAGGCACGGCAGCAGTTGAGCGTCAGCCCTTTGAAGAGCACCCTGGGGCCTTCCTCCCGCACACTGGTCACCACACAGTGCAGGAGGCCCCGGTAGCGCTGCTGGCCCTGCCCGTCTGCCTGCAGGCGTGACTTGATCACATCCATGGGGGTGGCCACGGCCCAGGCTAGGACCCCAGCACATCCTCCAGCCACCAGCACACCTAGGACATCTGCAAGAGACACCGTGAACATGCCTTATTGCAAGCTTCTCAGAGACAGCACCCAGCCAGGACAGCTCACTAACACTGAGTCAAGATACACAAAGTCACTGTGTGGCCTTAGACAGACACACACCTCAGAAACCATTGAAAAATAAAGCAAAGATGCTTAGCTTGATTCAGTGTTGGTGAGCTAGCTGCACTGTAAACAGATTCTTCTCCCAGCCCCCATCCCACTGGACCAACTCCACCATTCCTACCTGTTACTCACCTGGCTGGCTATGGCCAGCTGGGGTGAGCCACTCACAGAGCATGGCATAGGAAAGAAAGTAGGTGGCAAAAGAGTGACCTTCACGAAGGAGCAGAGCTGAGCTGCCCTTGTAGAGCCCCCGAAGCCCCTCTTCACGGGCCACTGTGACTAAACAGTGCAGCGGCCCACGGTACTTGGGCCTTGGTTCCAGACATGCATTGGGTGCAGGACACAAAGCAGGAGCCACTGATGTCCAGGAGGCTGAGGGCCGCCGCTGCTGTGTCTGAGCTTGCGCCTGTGTCTGCAGGCGGACCTTGGCCACCTCCGTGGGTGATGTCAAGAACACCTGGGACAGAGAGGAAGCAAGGTTAGGACATTCCTACAGCCTACTCACACACTCTAAGACCCAGCCTTCCCGTTGGCTCTAGGAACCATTGGACCCAGTGCTGAGAACCCAGATCCCAAGAAGCTGCAAGCTGGTCCCAGGGTTTTGATAGTGCTGGGTTGAAAGCCAGCTAAGTGAATGTGACTAGTTCAAGAGCATAATTGACACACTTGTTTGCGCTGTAATCATATTGCTAAAAGCAGGGCATGGTGGTCACAGCGAAACTCAGATGGACCAGGCTGCACTGGGGTCTTTATACCTCTGGTCTGCCCTAATTCTCCTCACACCTCTTGCAGATCAGATGGAAGCTCAGAGGCTGACTAGACTCATTGGCCTTTGGTGTCTGCACTGCGTACTGGATCCAACACTCAGCCCCTCAGCTTGTGGAAACTCTGATTAAGTAAGGATTGAGTGGTTTATCCATGCTCCATCCTGACCTATGAAGGACCTCAGCTGCATTTGCAGGCCTTGTTCCCATCTGTGGTGCCTCATGCTCCATCTCCACTGAAGATGAAGGATGCCAGGTGTCTATGGTAACACTAGATGGTATTCAGGCATTTGTTGGATACCGTGAAGATGGAGCCCTCCTGGCTGGGAAGTCACAAGCACCTGAGTGCTATCTCTGTGGGTCCCCACACCCTGTTTATGGTCATTTCCTCCTCTCCACTGGAGCATTCTGGGAGGGACACCAAAAGGAGCCTAGCCCATCCCAGGCAGGATACTAGTTCCTCACCACAGTCCCCATGCCCTGTAGGTTCTAGCTTCACAGGGCCTCAGTCTTGACACCTGCTGGGAGGTAAGATTCAAACACCCTGGTTATCTCTGATGCCCTTCCACCCTCAACTGCCTCTACTCACCCGGACAAGGCCAGAGGCTCCTCCTGAGAGTGTGATATCAGCCTTGGTGGGCTTGGCGTCAGTGCTACCGTACCGGAAGCGGCAAATGTGAGCCAGGCAGTGGCGGTAAGTGCCAAAAGATACAGACGACACCAGGGACACGGTGCACACGGGCAGTGAGAGGCCCCGGTAGAAGCCCCACACCTGGTGGATAGGGACCAAGTAAGGACAGGACCCCAAGAAGAGAATGCCCTGGGGCTGGGACATCTGGGACTGACCACCATCTCCCTTGCCACCAGTGCCTCCAGACATCACCCTTGGGATCTCAGCACTTGACTTGATGTTTGAGGGGTTGAAGACAGCTGCCTGGCCATGATGGTGGAACCAACATGATGCTTAGCTAATCCCTGCCTACACCAAGTCTCACATCAACTTGCATAAGTCCTGGATGGGCTCCTCCCTGACCTTCAGAATCTCAGGTTCCCCTGTGTCCCTTCCCTGAAAGACAAGGAAGGGACTTAGTTCTGTAACAAATAGGGTTTCCAATGCTCTGACTTTGAGACTCAGAGGGGATCTCAGGGCTGGGCACAGCCATACCTGTTCGGAGGGCCAAGGAGCTAGGGTTCTAGGGGAAGGGCATCACTAGCAAGTCCCAATCACTGATGCCACCCTACCATCGGGCCCCAGTCCTACCCGCTCTTGACAGTACGTGTCCCGGATGCAGTGCCAAATGCTGGTATACTTGGCCTCAGTCTGGATCCTGACCTATGGGAAAGGGAGAAGGCTTCAGGAAGGGCTGGCCCTAGGCCTGAGTCAAAGCTAGTAGAAGACTAGGTTCAGCCCCTTGACTGTCAGCATGCTGCTGTAGACTGAGTAGGGACAGTGAACACCTTTTAGAATGAGACCTTTGAGGCACAGGGTAAGAGAATGACAGTCCCGGCCGGGCGGTGGTGGCGCACGCCTTTAATCCCAGCACTCGGGAGGCAGAGGCAGGCGGATCTTTGTGAGTTCGAGACCAGCCTGGTCTACAAGAGCTAGTTCCAGTGCAGGCTCCAAAGCCACAGAGAAACCCTGTCTCGAAAAACCAGAAAAAAGAGAGAGAGAGAGAGACTGACAGTCCCAAGGACCCTAGGGAAGCGTTGACTATTAGAGTAGGAGAGGACTAGGTCCTATTAGCATTCTAATTGAGGGCCAGAGCTAGGTACAGAGATACTAAGTAATCTAAACCAAGGTAGGGCCTTGCTGTACCTTCACTGTATCCAGAGGGTAGCCCACAGCAACACCGCAGACTCCTGCAAGGCAATCAGAGGACCCAGTGAGGCAGTAGGAGATGCCCTGTCAGCAGTGAGAGCCCACCCATCCTGAGGGATGGGAGAAGGTGGCCTCAAGCAAGCCCCCCTCTCCCACCTCCGGCTGACCCTACCTGGGCTCTGCCTCTCTGCAGCCAGGTGAGAAACAGAGGCTCTGTGTGCACCTGCCAAGCCTGCTAGATATCTCCCAACCCCTCTCCTGGCCCAGCAGTGCCTATCCCCATTGCCCAGGCCAAGGGCATTCCTCAGCCTCCCCTCTGATATCACATTTTCGGAGAACGCCAGGTTCTGCTCTGGCTGACCCTGTCTCTAAGCCAGGCAAACTTTGCCCTCAAGTTTCAGCCTGTGCAGGGTTTGTGTGGGAGCCAGGTGGACAGCCACACATTACAGGGATTGGGGAGGGGCATGTTCTGAGTAAAGGCCAGCTGAGCAGCCCTGACCCCCACCCGGGTCCCTGAATTGCCAAGATTGCCTGGAACCACAGGTGTGCGTGGGACAGAATGAGCACTGCTGGACAGACTCCCCCAGAGGCCCACGTGTGAGAGTGGCAGAGCCCAAAGGTCATCTTTAGTCACTATGGTCACGTTTTGGAGGGGACTATGAAATTGCAACCCCTTGCTTTTCGACTTCCTGGCCAAGAGAACTCCCTACCATTGTCCTCCAACACCCACGCAGAGGCCCAGGCAACGAGGCCACCTGGTGGTCACAGCTTTGGGAACTGCCCACTAAGGAACCACTCCTCTGCCTGAGTGGATTAACTGAAGACAGCAGATGGCTGCCAGCCCACCTTGCAGAGGGGCCTGTAGTACCCACCTTGGCTTTGGACCAAGAGAGCCATACTGCCCTCCTAGCCCTGCCACTCCAGCTCTGGGGCCTCCACAGCCTTGAAGGCCAGCAGAGCCTTAAAGAAGTTGAGGATCCAATCAGGGCCTTGGGCTTTCTAACCCCGAGCAAGAATGCTAAGAACACCAAGGAGGATGACAAGGCCCATGGGGTTGTGTCCTGGGATGCATTAGAATAGAAGAATGAATGCCTGGGAGGGGGCAGGGAGTATAAAGCAAGTGCCTGGCATAGCCTTCTATGTCTCTCAAAGCCCTCACCAACTCCTATCAATCCCTCAAAGCCCTCCTCTCTTACACCTTCCTACTGTGCTCTTGGTTGCTTCTGCCTGGAAGCATGTTGATCAGAACCTGTGTTCCATGGCCTTGCTGCTATGCCCCATATGAAATGGCCACCTTGACATCTAGAGTTCTTAAAGGAAAGGCTTGGGGGTCTGAGTCCCTGGGACCCGGGACCCAGACCCAGAACAGGGCAAGGACCCCTCACTAGGGCCTGGCCTATGGCTATGAGGAGGGCATAACCTGTGGCGCTAACGTTCAGAGGAGCAGCCAGCCTTGGCAGAGCATAGGTCAAGACCCCAGGCAGCCCCAGACAGGGCCAGGACTCAGTCCTCCCCGAGGCTGGTGCTGTCTGTCCTTTCAGGCCCCAGGCTGTTCCCAGCAGTGAGAAAGCCACCCGTGGCTATTTCACAAGAGCTGCGGGGGCCAAGGGTGCCTCACTCAAAATAGCTGCACAGCCTGAGGATCAATAGCCCATGGAGTCCCTGTGGACAGCCACCTCTCCCCTCTGTGGTCTCACCCCAGGAAGGAAACGGTTTCATCCACAGACAGGCTCGATGTTGGTAGGCCTCCATGGATCAGGGAAACCGTCCATCTGGGACTGCTCTATGCCTCGTTCCCGCTGCCTGGGTACACTGCTCTTCCATGGAGCCTTCAGTCCTCCCCCATGACTCATTCGCCCACACCACGGACCCCAGCCATCTCCTAACCCCACAGGGATATTTCTGTTCCCAAGCCAGGGATTCACAGCCTACCTCAGCATCCTGCCTGAGCTTCAAGGCCTTCCGCCTTCAGCACCCATAGTCCATGCCAGGGGTCTGCTTGAATACCAACTGCCTAAGGCTCCCTCCCACTTACCACACACACAAAAACACCATCCCCAGCTACTCCCAACCCCTGCACCCCTCCATCCCTGGCTTGTACCTCCAATGGCCCCAGCAACAAAATCCATGGACAGCGTGGAAAATGGGAAGAGCTCTGGTCTCTCAGTCTGTGCCACAATGGCCAGCTCCTACCAATTCTGCAGATCTTAAATACCTGTGAGCAGAGGCGGAGACATGGCTATTTTGATGCCACATTCACACACCCCACTAGGATCCTGGTGTCAATGACCTCAGCATCAGGAAAGCATGTGAGAGGTCATGGGAGGTGGCCAACCCCATAGGCCTGCCTCTGTTTCCAAATTTAGACTATGCCTGGCTTCTGACTGCTTAGAATGACTGTATAAACAGTGGTCCCTCATATATGTACCCCACTTTACAGTTTACCTCCAGCCCTGAAAGGAAAAGGGAAGCAAGGGCCTCTTCTAATCATGGAGCCACCAAGACCCCAAAGGGGACTTGCCTGAGGCAGTCACTATCTTAGAGCCATCCTATCTAATAGCCAGCCCTTGAAGGGGTCTTGTCTGTATTGAACAGCACAGCTAGTTCCCTTCAGAGGCTCAGTGACCCAGGCTGCAGCCCTACAAAGTGACCTGGAGGGCACCCTCAGGGCCAGAGAGTCACAGAGTGGCAAGAAGGGGTGTGTTGATGAATGTTTAGCAGTTCTATCTGGATGGCTATCAGGGTAAGGCAGCCGGAAGCCACGTGTCCACCTGTTTTCCTATTATTTGTACACTGTCCTTGAACAGGCTAGTTTCAAACTAGGGATGACCCCTCACCCCGACAGTTTATCTGCTTTTAGGCAAGTAGGCGGTGCTAGCTAGCTGCCACGGCAGAGGGCAGAGGGCAGAGTAGGGGACAGAGGGAGACTGGAAGTAGCCTGGCCAAGGTCAACCTTGATGTCCTTCCTTGTACAGTGCTGTGACTCAGCATCCACTTAGAAGTTGACCTGCCTGCCTTCAGATCCCAACTCTGCCACTTGACTTTGAGACAAGGCCTTTGGCTTTCCTCTGCCTCCACTTTTGCACCCACAAAAATCTGTGATCACACAGAGCAAACTCCAGCTGTGTTCCTGTAGAACTGCCAGCCAAATTCATTAATAGAAGCAGAAGGTCTAGAAGGAGGGATGCATCTGCTCTGGAGAGGCAGCTGGGCCAGATGTTACACTCAAGAAGCTAGGACCTTGGTTAATGAGGGAACATAAAACACACTTTCCACCTGAGAGGACAGGGTCCCTTCAGTCCCACATTGCCAGCAGAGTAGGACCATCCACCCTGACGCTGGACCCCAAGGCCCCACAGTTGTCTGAATACCTTTCTCTCTCTGGCCCACATCCAGACAGTCTTGCTGTCTCTCCTCCACTATCACAGTCAGGACCATTTGCTGCTGTCTGCCTGCACTGTGTCATTATCCCTGGACAGCAGCCCGCCTGTCCAGGCTCCTGATGCGTGCAACCAACACATGCCAGGTGTCAAACAGTGAGACACCCTGATAAACACAACAACCTCATCCCTGCCCTGGACACCTGATGTTCTGGCAATGACACAGAGAGCTCTAGACAGACAGGGAAAGTCCAGAGACAATGACAAGTTCTGATGGAGTCAGCTGCAGCTTCCAGTTGGGCACCATCCTTACTGTGAAACAGAGCAGCTGTGACAACCCACAGGACAGTCTCAAGAGAGTGAGCCTAGTGATGTCCCTCGTAATTCAGGAGGCTCCTGGGTCTCTCAAAGCCTCTCTCCACCCCAAGGTTACTTAAAAAAGAGCCCTGAGCACACAGTGTCAGAAACACGGATGGCACATTTCCTCAACACACATTTCAGTCACACTGACTGTGACTTGCCAAGTAACCCAGATTTTACCTGATGGCGCAGCCAACGGCAATCAGATTCTTCTATTCCAATCGTAGTTATTAATATTAGTTCTCAGGTCACATGTTAACACAGTCACACACACAGACACACACAGACACACACTGATTAAAAATGGACTCACCAGGCAGTGGTGGCGCACGCCTTTAATCCCAGCACTTGGGAGGCAGAAGCAGGTGAATCTCTGTAAGTCTGAGGCCAGCCTGGTCTACAGAGCAAGCAACCAGGGCTACAAAGATAAACCATCTCAGAAAACAAAAGCGCTAAGGAGTGGTTATAAAAAGGCATCCCAGTTGACAGTGGAGAGCTGATAAGGATACACGAAAGGCTGTGGAGATTGGGCAGGTCTTCGGAGCTACAAGCACAGGGACGTCGGGTACAGTCACTGAAGAGCCAGCCTGAAATGGGCTGTGTCACAGGCAGAGAACATTGCGCTTGAGCTGAAGCAAGGGACAGGTTCAGTCTTCACTGTGGCAAAATGCCTGGACAGGGCTGTGTCTGACAGGCCACTCAGTGCACCTGCCCTGTCTGGTCCTGAGCATTCCTTTTCAAGATCCAGGGGAGGAGTTCCATCTTCTTTAATGATAAAATCATGAGTCTGGTGTTCCTGGAGTGATGCTATATTCACAAGCGTCATT
>JAQHUG010000609.1:390935-408405 GCA_028555095.1 Dicrostonyx torquatus
ACTCGGGAGGCAGAGGCAGGCGGATCTCTGTGAGTTTGAGACCAGCCTGGTCTACAAGAGCTAGTTCCAGGACAGGCTCCAAAGCCACAGAGAAACCCTGTCTCGAAAAACCAAAAAAAAAAAAAAAAGAAAGAAAGTAGAAACTGTTCATTAAGGGTAGGAAAAGGTTAGGTTTCAATTCCCCACCCTCCAGTGATGGGGATGGAACCTGGAACCTCAGGCATGCTGGGCAAGCACCATACCACTGAGCTACCAGTTCCTAGTTCCTAGGCTCCACCTTTTAAGGACAGAGTGCCAAAGATGTTGCAGACATACTTTTTAAAGTATGAAAGGCCAGAGAAGGTGTTGAATCATCTGAAAGTGAAATTACAGGCAGTTGTGAACCATCTAACGCGAGTGCTGGGAAACAAACGCAGTCCTCTGGAAGAACAGCGAGCATTTTCAATCATCTCTCCGGCCCTGTAGAGACCCACTTCCAAATCATGAAGCGCCAAGAACCAAAGCTGGGAAGTGCAACAGGCTGTCCCCTGCTGGGCTATCCTGGAGGCCCAAGACAAGCTAGTTGAACCATCTGGGAGGGGCCTTCTTCACAGGCAGCAAGCACGAGTATGTTCCAGAATGGGCTCCAGGGAACCAGTCGGGTGAGCTGAAGGGTCACTGTAGTTTGGGATACATTTTCTAGGTGCAGGCATAGCTTGGCCAGGAACAGAAGCATGGCCAGCGGGGTGGCAGCAGTTTGGGAAGGGAAAATGAGACAAAAGGCTAAGAAGGAGGCAATGATCCAGGCTTACAGGTCACTGCTAGCTGTGAGACATCCTCTCTGGGGTCAGGAAGACATTTATGGGGTCACATCTCAGAGGTGAACCACACCCTTTGTGCTCTCTACCCTGCCTGACACAAAAGCCTGGTGGAGCAGAGCTCTGGTGTGGGAGGTCCTTCTGCATATGTGTTGCTTTTATTGGTTAATGAATAAAAAAAAATCTGCCTTGGTCTGTGATAGGGTAGAGTAGAGCTGGGTGGGAAAAACTAAAATGAATGCTGGGAGAAAGAAGGCGGGGTCCGGAAGAAGCCATTAGCCCCACCAGAGACAGATGCTGCCGAAAGGAACCTTGCTGATAAGCCACAGCCATGTGGCAATACACAGATTAATAGAAATGGGTTAAATTAAGATGTAAGAGTTAGCCAATAAGAAGCTAGAGCTAATAGTCCAAGCAGTGATTTAAATGATATAGTTTCTGAGTGATAATTTTGGGAGTCTGGGCAGCCGTGAACGAACAAGTGATCTCCTACAACAAATTGGCACCCAACAGAGCTCTATACAAAAGGGTTTGTACAGAGGACAGGTAGAAAGTGACCTCCCCGCCTAGCGTTGCCCCTAAGGCTGAGCAGGAAAGCTGGGGAAGCTGTGGACACTGCCTAAAACCCTGCAAAGCTCATGGAACTCCTGGTTCCATGGCACTTCTCCAGCCTTCTCTTTCAGTCTCTGGAGCTACCCTTTGGTCACATCTGATATTCAATTGAGTGTCATGCCTGCTATGACAATGACCAGTGGGCTCAGGACACAGAATCCTCCCTGCCAGCTGTTTCTCCCTCTCCTGCCTCCTATGGTACCAACTCCAGCTAGTTCTACTACACCTCAAATCAAGACTGTGCAGGGCACCCTGCCCTCCAGGGCCTGTGGATACTGACTATAGGCTGGGAACAGACTGGCAATGTGCCAGTGGGAGCCCAGAGGGCATGCAGACAAGGCTACATGTGGCCAGACACCCATGAGGGACCCCCATGACCTTCCAGTTCTGGGGCACCCCCAGCAGCAGGGCACCTGCAGCCTACTTGTATTTATGAAGTCATTGCCATGTAGCTATTTATACCAAGTCCCATCTTGAGTTTCTGGTGTCCACTGACTCCTGAAGGTCAAGTGGGTTCTGAAGTAGGCCAAGGAAGCCTCTGGTCAACCAAGCGCTGACCCCAGGGGAACCGCTGGAAATATAGGACTCCCACACACACACCCAGGGCTAGAAAGCACAACTATTAAATTAACTCTCATCTTCTCTTTCCTGAAACTAGAGGATCATGGGGAGCAGGACAACAGCAGAGTTAGATATTATCTGCTCCCTGGCTCCTTTCCCCAGCCCTGCAACGAACATAACCTGAAACAAAGGCCCATATGGTGCCAGCCAAGACAGTCAAGCAAAACCAACCAAAGCACCTGAGAACTCTGAGACACTGTCCCCAAAGCCCTGAGGGTGTGCTGAGGAGGCTGGCTTCAAGGCAGTGAACCTCTCCTGCTCAGGGGCTGGGAATCTGATTTAGCTCTACAGGAACTCTATGCTCGACCTCCCTCTGGGAAGTCTGAAGGGGGCATCACATCAAGGCACACCGGCCAGACAAACCAGTCCCAGCCTCCTTTGTGGCTGCCTGCCAGGCTGAGAGAGCCACTCTTGGTTCCAAGTTGTTCCCACTCCTGCAAAGCTGTCCCTTCCAGCAGTTCCCTGGCTCCTTGGGTGGCCTGCTGACTAACTGAGAAGAGATCTTACTATGTAGCACAGGCTGGCCTTGAATCATGGATGATCCTCTTGCTTCAGTCTCCTGAGTGGAAGACCCTGCTGGAGACCCAAACTCAGGTTCCCTTGTGCCTGCACTTTACCAACTAAACCATATCCTCAACCTCTCACTGGATTTTTATTTTTATATGTATTTTATTTTTTTGTGTGGGTGGGGCCTGCATGCCACAGCACAAGTGTGAAGGTCAGAGGACAGGGAGTGGTAGCTGGTTCTCTCTTCTTTATCACTTGTGTCCCAAGAACCAGACTCGGGTACCAGGTACCTTCTACTCCATCTAGCTGGCCCCTCCATACAGGATTTTGTTGCTGCAGAGAGTTTTTCTCACTATGTAGCTGTAAAGACTGTGATTGTCAAGCTCTTGTCTGACTATATCTGGAATTAACTAAAACCCATAAATGGAAGGGCACATCTATGAGGGCTTTTTGCTTAATTTGACATGGGAAGGTCTACTTTTTTTTTTTTTTTTAAGATTTATTAATTATGTATTCAACATTCTGCTTGCATGTGTCCCTGCAGGCCAGAAGAGGGCACCAGATCTTATTAAAGATATATTGGTTGGGAGCCACCATGTGGTTGCTGGGAATTAAACTCAGAAGCTCTGAGTCAGTGTTCTTAACCTCTGAGCCATCTCTCCAGCCCTGGGAAGGTCTACTTCTAATCCAGATCTTTGAGGTGGAAAAACACAACTTCAGCCAGGTGGTGGTGGAGCATGCCTTTAATCCCAGCACTTGGGAGGCAGAGGTTTGAGTTTAGCCTGGTCTACAAGAGCTAGTTCCAGGACTGGCTCCAAAGCAACACAGAGAAACCCTATCTCAAAAAAACAAACAAACAAACAAACAAAAAAAACACAACTTCAATTCAGAATTCAGATCTTTTCAGGTGGGAAGAGCCACTTGTAATCTGGGTCACACCTTCTGCTGGCAGTCTATAGAAAGAAACGGAAGAAGGAAGCTTTTACTCCTTGCCAGCTTGCTGTCAACCTTGCTAGCAAATCCATTCTTTCACTGGCACTAGAGCCTACGATGTAAGGACTCCTGCATATATTGTGACCAGCTGAGACATCCTGCCTCATGGACTACTGGATTTCTGGACTTTCCTTCATAAACAGCCATTGTTGGATTAGCTGGACCACAGCCTATAAGTCATTCTACTAGATCCCCTTTCTATATATAGAGAGATTCATTCTATAAGTTCTGTTCATCTAGTGAACACTGATAGAGTAGCCTTGGCTAGTTTAGAACTCACTATGTAGACCAAGTTGGACTTGAACTTGTAAGAAACCAGCCTGCCTCTACCTCCTGAGTACTGGGATTAAAGATGTAAAATATATCCCATCCAGCTTTACAGGATTAAAAACATTTTAGAGTGTATATGTGTGTGTGTGTGTCTGTGCCTGTGTAAGATAGAAGAGGGCATTGGATCCTGGAGCTGGAGATACAGGTGGTCATGAGCTTCCAGACATAGGTACTGGGATCCAAACTTGGGTCCTCTGAAAGAGTAGGGAGCGCTCTTAACTGCTGAACCATTTCTCTGCCCCTAGGAAATTTTTTTTTTAATTCTAAAAAATACATTTCAAGCAACTGGAGCCGCCTTTACCTTTCACAAGACATGCATCCCTAGAGAAGGGAGACACTGTTAGCCAGTAAGGCCCTACTTCCAAATGTCATCACCTCGGGGACTAGGATTTCTATTCAGACCACAGTGGTGTGCCAATCAGCACCTTAAGAGAGAACTGGGTAGAGCCCAAGTTGCAGAGCTAGGTTAGGGGAAGGGCTCCCCAGAAGGAGTAGCCTGCACGAAGGCCCTGAGGCAGGGACAAGTTTGGCGTGTGAGACTCGAGCTGAGCAGAAGGCTGGAAGTTGAGTGGGTGCAGCCATGTCATGATGGTCCTCCTGTGTCCTTGACATGGAGCATGGATTTCATATCAAGTAAGACAGCCCCTTTTGTCACTCAGTATACAGGTTGCAGGATACGGAGATCAAAGGACATGATGCCTCTTTTTCCTCACTGTCGGTTCTGTTTCTACACAGGACCTGTCTTATGTAAGAACTCAGGAAAGACATTTCCAAAGAAAACATGTCACTGTGGGCAGTGATGGTTCCTTCCCCACACTGCCTTTCTCCTACTGTTTGCCCTTTGGCTGGAATCTTCAGAGCTAAACAGACCCCAGTACCTCTGGAGCAGAGTTTGAAGAAGTAGATACATTCCTGCTGTCATTTTACCCTTGTAAAATGCAAGAAAACAATAAAACAATACAGCCCCAAGATGTGGGCACCCTGGTGCTTTTTCTGGTCTTTTCCCAGCTAGCTACCAAGGTCAAGTATTTGGACCCATTTTGTCTTCTGACCCAGATCACCAAAGGCCTGTGCAAAGGGCTCTCAGCAAGATTGCTGTGTTAAGTGATTCTCTCCCATATCAGTGCCTGCCCCTCAAGGTGCAGACCAGTGGGCCTTGAGGACACACACAGCCCCAAAGGACAGATCCCCACCTACCTAGGGCAGCATGAACCTCAGCTTAGCCTTCCATTCCCTCACACATTTTGTCCCCAAACCTAATAGTTCCAGATATAATACCAGCCCCCCTCCCCAACTGGCCCACCCATGTTCTGCCTACAAGGTACCTAGAGGACAGCACAGTGGGTCCCACTGGATTCCTACAGGGGCTGTCCCTGCGCTCTCCCTGCAATGGTTCTAAAGCTCAACTATGGAGTACTTGATGTACACCAGGCTTCTGGGCCCTTCCCCAGCACTCCCAGAGGGTCAGAGTGCCACACGACCAAGGCCAGGAATGACATCAATGTAAAGGCAGGCTCTCCTGAGTTCCTACCTGTCCTTCTCTGGCTTTTTGATGCATGTTCTCTTAAAACACAAAACAACAGCAGCCAGAGAAATGAGACTCAGCAAGTTGCACACCTGCCTGTCAAGCATGCGTGAGGCCCTGAGTTTTGCCTCCGGAGAAAGAAAAAGAAACAAGATGGCATGGTGGCACACCTGTAGCCTCAGTGCTCAGGAGTCTGGGGCAGGGAGAGGGCAAGTTCTAGACCAACCGGGGCTACATAGTAAGATTCCCATCTCAAAAGGAAAGAAGCCACAAGTAGAATAGGCTGTCCTTGTCTCATCGGTTGCCCTCTCATTTCCTAGAACCCAAAGTCAGAGGTGAAGGTATAGAGATAAGAGCTTTGCTGCCTGGGCCCCCAGGGCATTCTCAGGACATCTATGGCCCTGTAAGAGGACTGTAGGGTTTAACCGCGTGGACCTCAGAAGGTGCCCTATATTAACCCCGGTTCCAGTGTGAACTTCCTTCTCCCTCTCACCACCTGCCTCCCAAAGGCACCCAGATGACTCAGAGGCTGTGGAAATCAAACCCAGGCCTCCAGACCCCTAAGTTCAGGGCCCAGTAGCCACCACAAGCACTGGACTAGGAGTCAGCAGGCCTGGACTTGGATGTCGGCTTCAGGAAGGGTCCATTCAAGGATAAACACCACCTCCCAAGGTCCCTGCTCCAGGCTTCACTGGAACTTTTTAAGACCTGCCCCTCCATTGGATCTGCCACCCATCAACTCCATGTCCAGTTCCGAGAGGGTATAGATAAGAGCAGTGTGCCGGTGACAGGAGGCTGTTACAGGACTCTCGGCTCAGGAGTCACGACTAACAGAGGCCCTGGGAGTTGTGGTTGTGTCCATCACTGGAACCTGCTTCAAGACTCCTTGCTGTTGTAAATATTAGGGGCAGCTAGGTGGCTGGACACATAGGGTTCTTACCCTACCTTACCCTTAGTGCTCTCCAAGCCAGGAACACCTGCGCGCTCCTTGCTCTTCAGCAAGCTCACTCTGCCCCAAGGCCCAGCGCTGCCTGAGATTTGCCCCCATCTAGTCTGCTGCTGGCTCCCAGCCCTGACTTGCAGCATCCCTCTCTCCACAACCTTCAGTGGCTCCCAGGAACACCTCAGGGCTTGGCGGCACCCTTCCATTCTTGGGTCCCTTGTGTTTGAAAAGTTCGTCTCGGCGTCATCCAAATCCAAGTCTCTGGCCCTGCCGGGGCGTGCTCGGAACTCAGACTCCCAGCTCGTTCGCTTAAGGAGACCCGGGGGTCTTGGAGGCCTCTCCAGGTGGGGAGCCATTCTCGAACTTTCACAGCTAGCGGTGTCCAATCACGCAGGCCTTAGAGAGTCAAGACGTTCCACGTGTGCTCGCCACAGTGGCCCCATGACACTGACAAGGACGAAGAGGTTGAGCAGCTGAGTCGCATCCAAACACCGTGAGGGGCCCCAGGGCCGAAGCAAGGAGAGCGCCGCCCCTTGCCGAGCGCAGTTGAAAGGTTACCGGCTCCAGGGCGCAGTGTACCCACTGCACTGCCCCTGCCCCAGGCCGCGCGGGCGGGCCCGAGAAGCACAGTCTTTGTCTGCTGCGCCCCATGATGCCCCCGCCCACTGTGCTCGAGGCCACACCTTCCAGGAGCGTCCAACCAATAAAATTTGGCGGCGACACCCAGAGCGCGGGGTGTTGTCCGCGCCTGGTGTGCCCATTGGTTGCGTTCTGCACCGGGGGAGGGGGGCTGCGGCCGGCAGGGCGGGGAGCGCGGCGCGAGGTGAGGCCCCGCGTGCTGGACACAGGGAGAGCGCTTTCCTAAGAGTCATCACCCAGCCGCCACCCAGACCAGGCTTGCCGGACAGTCGGAGCCCCGACGGCCTGGGGGCCATAAGAGTAGTAGGACTCAGGCGGCTCGCGGGGCCGGGCCATGGCGCTCGACTTCCTAGCTGGATGCGCTGGAGGTAAGGAGACGCCAAGCATGCCAGGCTTCGCAGCATGCCTGCTGCGCGGGGACAGGTGTCTTCTCGGCTCTCCGTGTGGTGTGCACTGGGTGCGAGGTATCCCGGTGACACCGCGACTTGGCCAGAGGCAGGGACAGATCGGAGGATGCGGTCGCGCAGCCTGTGGATTCGTCCCTCCTAGCAGGTGTCCAAGCTCGGTGGTGACACCAAGCGACCTCCTAGAGGGCTGGCCTGACCCTAGGCGCCCAGTTCTTCCCAGGTGGTGCTTTGAGCTGCTGGAGGGCGCAGAAGAGGAGGAGGCGGTCCACCGGGTGGTCAGGTCAGCCTGACTTAGAAAAGCTTGAGGCGGAGAGCAAATCAGGTTTGCCCATGACGCGACAGTGCGAACCTGTTGAACCCTTAGTGCCTTTTCTTGTACCTAGAGGCGTAGTTTATTTAGTAAGTATTAAGTACAGAGTCTGGGTCCATTGGGATTCCAGGTAAATTTTCCGAGATGGCAGTGGTTTGGCTGGTTATGTCAAGGCTGAGTTCAGCTCTGAGGCCCCGGGCCTGGCTCACCCACCTACTGACTTCATCAGCTACCGTCACAGCCCTACCCGGAAAGGTCTCACCTGGAACAGTGATTGACTGCACTTGGCCTTAGGTGCTTAATCCGTGCTTGTGTCTCCTTTCCTGGGTGTAGAAGGCTGGTCTGTCAGGATACCTTCCCAGGGCAGTGATGTACCCACAAAGTGCTTGAGAACCATCAGGCTGTTACTCGTGAGCCGTGGGAGGGGGATGAAGCCCAGGGATTTCTAAAAGTTGGTGGGGAATTAGACGCCCAGAAGGGGTCCCATCTTAGTCCCCACCTTTAGCTAGGGGGTGGGGAGGAAGAGCCCCTTTTATGGCCAAGGACCCCTTATGTTGCAGTCTTCCCAAGGCCAGGGTTCCTTCTGTGGTTGCACACTAGTCAGTACAGTTGTCCTGGGGAGCATCTAGTCACCCCTTGGCCAGGCCTGCTTAGAGACCCAGACCACCCCCATAATTCAGCCATCCCTTGGACTTTGGCTCAAGTAGGCCTTTCTTGCCTGCGATGCCCATCCATCTTCACCCAGCCTATCTCAAGGCCATCATGTGCCCTACGTCTAGCCCCAGTCTGCATTCCCACTCAGGGTGCACAGAGAGTACCCAACTAAAGGGAAGTCATACAGGGTAGGGTTGAGATGGAGGTCACCTGCAAAACCTCTTCTTGACTCATCCAGTAAGGGAAGAAATGACAAGGGTTGTAGCCTCACGCTCAGTCTCTCTGAAGGGATGGGGCTGGGGCGGGGAGGGGGCAGACAATGATCTGATTGTGTCCTAGGCATGCCTTCCGGATTCCCATCACAGATGCTCTTATCTGACCTTCTAAAGAGCCTGCCTGGGATGATGGGGGAGCCTCTCTTCCCAAGGAAGAACACACTGTAGGTGTGCCTGAGTAACCCAGCACACGTCCTATCCTGCCTTCAGTCTCTGTGGGAGACAGGGCAAATATCTTGACTAATGGTTGGCTTCTACCCATTCCCTCCTGTGTAAGGATGGGTCTCAAATCTTGAGGACACAGTAGCCTCTGGGTTCTGGATAGGGCATGGACCAGTGTGACAGAGAAGTGCCTGATCAGCAGGTAGTGTCTGTGGAGGGAAGAGACCTGTCATCTCTCCCAGAACTGTGCTGCCAGGTGTCCCTTCCTGTCCTCAGATGTTGATGGTGTCAGACTTGCCCTGGCTTTGGATTTGGGATATCCTCTCGGAGGTGGTCAGGCAGGGCTCCCTGACTCTCAAAGGGACTGTGAGGTCAAGAGGACATGGGTAGGGAGTGGAGATGCCAAGACCTGCCAGCTTGGGACCCTCCTGGGGCTTCCCAGCGGAAGGGGTAGGTAAGAGGCTTCATAGTCTCTACAATGTCTTGGAAGTGGCAAAGACTGTTGTTGGCACCTGTGAGCTGCTGCCCACAGCTGGGCTCTCTGCTGGCACCAGGGGGCCCTTGGAGGAAGAGGGAGGAAGGCTAACAGGGTATCCCAGATGCCCAGCATACCAGCCGTGGGTGCTAGGCTTTCCAAAGCCCTAAGAGATTCAGATTAGCCTGAAAAAAGAAGTCCGGAAGTAGGATTTGCAAATACAAAATATGGTAAGCAGGGGGTTGGACCACTGGACTCTGTGAGTCCTGGTTTTGCCTCAGCAACCATTAACCAGGAAGTTAAAAGCAGGTGAAAGCTGGTGACTCTCCAAAGGGAGGAAACAAGGTCCCACCACTAGAAATAGGATGTGAGGGACTCCAGGAGAAAAAAACCTGCCTGCAGATGGTGGCGAGGGGCAAGAGATTATAGTGGAAATTTCCCCAGCTTGGAACTGAATGAATCTGCAGTTCGAGGGCTGGTGGAGTGCCAAACAGGGTTGCTTTAAAGAAACAGGCACACCCTTGGCATCCCCTGGCAACATTCCTAAAATCCACTCGTGAAGTCTCCAAGGTGTCCTCATAGAACAATGAGGAAAGGGTTAGCAGTAGGCTTCCCAGCCCCAGCCCTGGCTGTGGCCTAACAGACTCCGAGGGAAGAGGACTCGTGGGAAAGTGGCAGTGATGGGGGCCCGGGGTGGATGGGGGCTCAGGAGTTGCTCACCTTTTTTCCTATGCAAAGATTGGGGTGTTACTAGAAAGTGTTTTACTGAATTAAAAATGCTGAACGCTGAAAGAGCAGATCTAAGGAAATCTAGATGTGGTAGCACACTTCAGAGACGGGCTGATCTCTGAGAATTTGAAGCCAGCCTGGTCTAAATAGGGACATCCAGGCCACCCAGGGTCACATAGTGAGACCTTGTCTCAAAAAGAAAAGAAATTTCTTCTTAAGAACAGAAGCATGAAACATAGTGTACATTACTGAAGGATGCAAGGCAGAGCCTGGGGGCAGATGTCACCCGTTAGTGTCTCCCGGCAGGTTCTGTGACCAGTCCTGTCAGGACCAGGAGACAGTGGCTTGGAAACAGCCCCAGAGCAGGGCTGAAGTTCCAGTTGTGTCACTTACTGGCCACACACCACAGATGTACTGCTGTGAGCTTTTCGGTTCTGGTTTCCTCATCTGAAGGATGAGCTAATCGGCTCTGGAGTGGGAAGGTTAAGATCGGTGTGACCAGAAGTTGGTAATGTTATTGTTCATTGCCCAACATTAGCCATTGTAGTTAGACATAAAGTAATAGCAACCAAAGGGGACTTCTTTCTTTCTGCAGTGCTAAAGCACTGTGAGTGAGCACTCCACCACTGGCCACAGGCCAGCCCCAAAGAGGCTCTCCGGCAGATGCTTCCTAGACAAGGAAACCTCACTGACTTCTGTTTCTTCTGGGAAAAAAAATGGGGTCATTGAGCTGTGGGGGGTTTCGGGGGAGTCACACAGCTGTTCACTACCCTCAAGCCACTCTGAGGAATGCTCTTTGGGGAGAGATGAACCTTACTCTTGTGGGTGGGGTCTCTGGCAGGCCCTTAAGTGATAAATAAACTGGGCATGACTCAGAGTAGAGCAGCACTTGGGAGGTAGCAGCCAGCCAGCAGGCAGCAGATCCTCAGGCAGTATTTCTTGGGAGTTCCTATTCTCCATCCTGGAGTGCGGTGGGGTAGGACAAGGAGGATGCTAAGTACCTTTTAGGTGAGCTGAGTAGGGTCAAGACAATGAATCCTTTTTTGAGCTTTCCCTGATGGGAAGAAGTAACAAAAGGAAAATTCAAATCCTGGTGATAGCAGGCTAACTTCCAACTCCAACTTCCCAGAGACTCCTTTGGTGTCCTGCTTCTGGAAGGTGCAATACATTTCTCCAGGAGGCACAACACCTCAGGGAGCTGCAGGGGAAGGCAAGGGGTTGCTGATTGCCCCCTGTTACCAGAGGGGTGGTTGCAGGGATTCCTGGGATGGGCCCAGGGTACGTACGTACGTACGTACGTACGTACACACACACACACACACACACACACACACACACACACACACACACACGAGATTCCTGGGATGGGCCCAGGGTACGTACACACACACGAGATTCCTCAAAGTTCTGAGGCACTTGGTCATGGGTACCTTTTTCTTCCAGGTGTGGCAGGTGTGCTTGTGGGACACCCTTTTGACACAGTCAAGGTGAGTCTCTTATGGAGGTACAGACAGGTTGGGTCAGGCCTGCAGGGTTTCTGCCCCAGGACCTCAGCTTTTGAATGCAGGCAGGCGGCTGTCCCTCACTGAAGGAAGTGACTGAGCCTTCCTCCTGGGCATCTCCCACAGAGGCGGAACTGCTTTACTGCTTTACTTGGCGGGGTGGAGGCTGAGGTCTTGATGGGCAGGTTTCTTATCTGCCTGAGAGAGAAAGCCTACTCTGTTCTAATGTATAATTTCTCTGGCATCTTCTTTGAATTATTATCGTATTGTGTGTGTGTGTGTGTGTGTGTGTGTGTGTGTGTGTGTGTGTGTGTTTTGAGACAGGGTTTCTCTGTGGCTTTGGAGCCTGTGCTGGAACTAGCTCTTGTAGACCAGGCTGGTCTCGAACTCACAGAGATCCGCCTGCCTCTACCTCCCGAGTGCTGGGATTAAAGGCGTGCACCACCACCGCCCGGCTCGTATTTTGTGTTTTGCCTGCATGTATATCTGTGCATCATGTGTGTGCCTGGTGGAATTGGTGTTTCAGGTAGTTGTGAGCAGCTGTGTGGGTGCTGGGAATTAAACCCAAATCTTCTGGGGGAGATCAGCCAGTGCTATTAACTGCTGTTTGTTGGGCCTCATGAGTAATGCCATCTCTTTAGCCCCACCCCTAACATCTTCCTGAAAGAAAAGTGGAAAAAGGCACAAATATAAGGAATCAAACCCTACTAAGCCAGGTGTGGTAGATAACACACCTGGAATTCCAGCCCTGGGGAGAACTGAGAATTTGGGGCCAGCCTGTGTTAGGAAAACCTGCCTCATCAGCTGGATGTGGTAGCAGACAGACACTAAAGTAGTGACATTGGGAGGCTAAGGCAGGAGGACCACAAGTTTGAGGCCAGCCTGAGCTGTATAAAACCATGTCACAAACACACACCTGAAATAAACTTGAAGGTATTCTCTCCTGGTCCTTATGGCCAGGTGCTTGTCATGACTGTCTTGAGTGCTGGCATGTCCCTGCAAGGCAGTGTCACCCAGGTCCTAAGGACCACCACTTTCAAATGACCAGGGTTCTGGACATGGACTCCCTGGGGTGGGTATGTCCTGAATCATAACCTTGATTGACTGGAGCTCCAGGTTAATCAAGGAGACAAAACCACATCCTGTGGTGGAGAACTCCTGGGGAACTTTCCCCTGTGGCTGGAGTTGTAGGTGTTCAAGCTAGTCACATCAGGACCCTGCCTCGGCTGTTCTCCCGGTGCCCACTGGCCTGTGAGCAGAAGGGCCCTAGACCAGACTTGTGCTTGGTTCAGGCCGTAAGCCAGGCTCCTTTCCCACTTATAGGAGGAAAAAGCTGGAGGCAGAACACAAACACACTATCCTGCGTTGGGCTAAGCCTCACTTCCTGGTTCTTCCTTTTTTTTTTTTTTCCTTCAGTGAACCAAGGTGTTTGTTGGCAAAGAAAACAGCTCATTAATTCAGAGGTGGGATTTCTTTCAGTGTGGATGTAAGAGCCTGCCTTGTGCACTGGCTTCGACCTTACAAAGCTGTCCTTGGTTCAGGCATCTGTGAGGTGAGGGAGTGGATGAGCTTACTAAGATCCGCTGTTCACTGTGCACCAGGATGACTTGTGTCACGTTAATGGGTTAATGCAGGCTCTAGAGGTGAAAAAGATTCTGGGCCACCTGGTAACCCCGGGGAGAAGACTGGAGAGCAGACTCCTGGCAAGCAGTGGACCATGAACTCCATTCATAGGCTTGCAAGAACGAAGCCCTGGTACACCCTGTCCACAAGACGACCCGCCATGCCCACATTCTGCCTGGATGCCTTCTTCCACCCACAATGAGGCTGGCCATAGTCACATATCATCGTGTTTCTACCTTGTGGTCAAACGTCTCAAACACCTCCCCCAGCTGTGTCCAGCTAGTTAGAACAAGGAGCCACTTCCTCAGCCTGCTATTGCAGAGGCTGCTGACTTGACAGGACCCCTCAGGCAAGAAAGCACTTTTGTCCTGATAGTCCTGACTCTGAGCCGCTGAGCCCAAGAGCATCCCCCTGCAGTCATTCAGTCATAGGTGTCACTCCCCTGCCCGTGGATACCTGGAAAGTGGTCTTTCAGAAAATCAATTGTGGTTGGGCCATTGGCATTCAAGCAAACTGGCCATAAGAAAACTATTTGTTCGTTTTTATTGTGTATGGGTATTTTGCCTGTCTGTCTGTCTGTGTACCAGGTGTGTGCCTGATGTCCATGGAGGCCAACATTGGATCCTCTGGAACTGGAGTTACAGAAGATTTGAGCCACAGAGTGGGTGCTGAGAATTGAACCCGGGTCCTCTCATAGAGCAGTCAGTGCTCTTAATCACTGAGTTCTCTCTCTAACCCCTTGCACATGTTAGGTAAACCAGTGTAGCTCTGTCACTAAGCTACAACCCAGCCCATGACTGACCCTTTCTGAATCAGATCTAGGGAGCTTCCTAGCTCTTAAGACCATAATGTAACCTAGCTTCCCCCACAGTACTAACATGGATTCCAAGTTCAGTATGCTCCCTTCGTGCCACCATGACGTCAGTGTATCAAGAGCAGATAAGCTCTCAGACAACAAAGAGTGCTTTGAGGTAAAAAAAGGTTCTGGGCCACTGGGCCTGGCAGTGTCCCCAGGTCCTAGAGTTATTGCTATGGGTACTTGGGGGAGCTGTCAGCTGTCTGCCACCACCCATGACTCATGGCTATGGTTGTCAAAGGGCTGTTAGGAGGAACCAAGCAGGAGCAGAATAGAGGCCCAGCATCCCACCCTGATGGAGGTTAGAAGTGTGACACCAGGCTGGGATTCTCCTTTGGCCTCAGCCCTCAGAGGACAGATGTCACCTGAACAAGGGTTGGTTCCAAGAGCTGGTCTGGTGGTAGTGCACATGAGAGACCTGTCCTCCACTTGTCGTAGGGACTCCCAGCCCAGCTGCAGCTGGCTGTCCTTGTAGCTGGTATCTCTCAAACACCCAACCTGGCTGCACCCTGGGATCCCAGAGTCACAAAAAGTTACTTGGCTGCCAGCCTTGTGCACTGCAGTCAGGGAAATTGCTTCAGTGGCTCTGCCTGTCCCAGCTCATTGGCTCTGCCTCTGCAGGTGCGGCTGCAGGTACAGAACACGGAGAAGCCCCAGTACCGAGGGACACTGCACTGCTTCCAGTCCATCATCAAGCAGGAGAGTGTAAGTGCCCAGGCGGGGCAGTTGTAGGGCTGGGGAGCAAGCCTGGAGGTGCTACCACCCAAGGTCAGAGACCTAAGAAAGGTCATCGGGGTACCCACGAGGGTCCTTGGGGGTATGAGTTGATTGCTGGGGCATCTTGGATTGAGGAATTTGCATCTAACAGAATTCTGCATGCTTCCTATGAGCAGCCAGGTGGTTAAGGCTGCCACTTAGGTATGGAGGGCCTGAGGAAAATGGCTGGGCAACGCAAGCAGAGTGGCACCCCTCATCCTGATGGCATTTCTGTCTCTGCAGGTGCTGGGCCTCTATAAAGGTCTGGGCTCACCACTAATGGGGCTCACCTTTATCAATGCACTGGTGTTTGGGGTGCAAGGCAACACCCTTAGGGCCCTGGGCCAGGACTCACCACTCAATCAGTTCCTGGCTGGTGCAGCAGCAGGTGCCATTCAGTGTGTCATCTGTTGCCCCATGGAACTGGCCAAGACAAGGCTGCAGCTGCAGGACGTGGGCCCCGCTCGAACCTACAAGGGCTCCCTGGACTGCCTGGTACAGATTTACCGGCACGAGGGCCTGCGTGGCATCAATCGAGGCATGGTGTCCACACTTCTGCGTGAGACACCTAGCTTTGGTGTCTACTTTCTCACCTACGACGTATTGACGCGTGCCATGGGCTGCGAGCCAGATGACCGCCTGCTGGTGCCCAAGCTGCTGCTGGCGGGGGGCACATCAGGCATCACATCCTGGCTCTCCACCTATCCTATGGATGTGGTTAAGTCGCGACTGCAAGCCGATGGGCTGCAAGGAGCCCCTCGCTACCATGGCATCGTCGACTGTATGCGGCAGAGCTACCAGGCTGAGGGCTGGCGAGTCTTCACACGAGGACTGGCCTCCACGCTGTTACGTGCTTTTCCTGTTAATGCTGCCACCTTTGCCACAGTCACTGTGGTGCTTACATATACCCGGGGCGAGGAGGCCCAGCTAGACAGTGAGGCAGTTTCCGGCACCTCTGCCACCCCTGCTGGGTCTGCTCTAGCCCAGCCTTCCAGACTGTGATGCTGTCTCTCCCATCAACTTCCCCAGGGCCACTTTGCTGAAACTTGACACAGATAATGTGGTTCCTCAGCCAGTCTCCTTGCTCCTTGGCTGGCAATACTAACCAGCCTACATCCCCACTGGCCTCCAATTTACTTAGCTGTAAAATGGGGACTCTTCATACATGGTACATTCGAAAAGGTCAAGCCTGGTTAAGTCTACACTCAGCAGACAGCACTGCCAGTGAGAATCTCTCAAGCCGTACACTCCAGGGCTCTCTCCTGAGCTGACTATAACAAGCTGGCCAAAAACCCACCCATTCCCCAGATCCTCCATCCACAGAATCCCAGGAAGATACTTGGCCAGATCTCACCGGGAGGGGCAGCGGACAGTGTAGAGTGCTCCCCGTACTTCTGGGCTGCTGCCCTTGAGCTGCAGATGGGGTCTGGGGTCTCGTCAGCAAGCCTGTTGAGGATTGTGCTCATGCATGGTCTGCATGGAGAATATGCAGGCCGCTGCCTCGGTATCTCTACAGTGAAACTGTGACAGCTGTGGCAAGAGGAAATCTTCACATCCCTGGACTTCTAGTTACCTGTCTGCAAAATGGGGACCTGGGTCAGCCGATGTCTGCCTCACTCCTGCCAGCCAGGATTCCAAATAGTGGGTAGGCAGAGGGCCCAGAAGAACACAGTGTGGGTTGTCCCACTTCCCAGTGCCTGTGTCCTTGGCAGCAGGTACAGTAGAGCCAGTTTTGGGTGTCTTTCCAGCTGCCTGTCACTGTTGGACAGGACCCTCTAAAGGAATAAAGTCTTGTTTTCTAAGTGTGTGAAGCTCCTCTCTGCATGGTGCAAGGGACTTCATTTCCTTCCTTATATCTTGGATCCAGTGGCTATCTATGGTCTATGCATGCACTTGGACCTGGCCACATGAGGTCAAGGGCACATCTAAGCGTTCCTGGTCCATATGGTGGTGAATGGAGGCACGAGGATTACTTAAGGTAAATCACAAGCATGTCCTTTAGCAAGTATTGACTGTCATTCCAGGAAATGGAGGCCTGTGGTGGGGACATAGGTCCCCTGGAAGAGGAAAGGTATAAGGGGAGCTATCCAATGACCTAGGCAACTAGTATGTGCTCTGTAATGTATCTTTCTCTATCCTGCCAGTTCCCAAATTTTGATGTGGAGACTTCTTAATTATGAAAACTCAGCCTTAGCTAAGGCTTGTTTCTAACTAGCTCTTATAACTTAAGTCATTAACTCAACCCATTTCTATTAACATTGCCATGTTGTACATGGCTTTTACTTCTCTTCCTGCATCTGGCTAGTGATGCCCCCTTCTTCCCAGAGCTCTCTCTGTCTGGAAGTCCCACCTATACATCCCGCCCAGCCATTGGCCATTTAGCATTTTATTAAGCCAATCACAGTGACATATCTTTATACAGTGTAATCAAATATCTTGGACCATTTACCCCATTTTTTTGTCTAAATAAAAAGGAAAGGGTTTTAACTCTAAAAAAATTACAATATCCAGTCCATTTGTATTTGGCAAATTTGGATAAATTATTATCTTATATTGGTGAGTTCAAAGTTTTATATCTAAACCATTTTTATTATAACTTGTATTACCAACCCAAAACTATCTACTTAGGCCTCAAAACATTTTCTTAGATACACAATTTAAGCTTTTATGTCTTTCAACCTTATATGCTTTATACTTTTGTGAATTTCTTTTCTGAATTTGATGGCAAAGAAAACTACAACTATCTGGTCTTCA
>JAQHUG010000609.1:415214-469486 GCA_028555095.1 Dicrostonyx torquatus
CAACTCCCACCCCCATCCCCACACCCGTGCTTCCAACTTTTGTCTGAAGGTGCAAAACCAAATTTTAGCACTGACCTTGTAAAGCTGTTGAGAATGTCACATGCCAAGCTGCTCTCCCTACCATCCAGAACTCACTAGTGTGGGGTCCTATGGGAAGCTTGCTTGCATGGCACAAGGTCATCATTGATTTTCATGAGAAATTACTCATTGTAGGCCAAGGCACAGGGCAGGAGGCTCCAGTGCTCCCTGAGCCAAGGCAGGGATACACAGGGCAGGATGCTCCAGTCTTTCTTTGGCCTAGCCCTCTTGCTCTCTGCTCTCCAGACTTTGTTTCTCAAATCATTCCTCCAAGAGATCTAGGCTGCAGCCTTGCCCTTTTATGGCCCTTTAACTCGTAGGACCAAGGAAGGAACTGCACAAAAGTTTCCTGATCCTGCCAGTCAGTTCTGCTCCTTTCCTTTGACTGCACTCAACACTTTCAGGGCTGCTGCTGCTTTAACATTTGAAGCATTTTCCTGCCCTGGAGCATTTCATTCCTGGATGCTGGAACCATCTGCCCTGAAGCATTCTAGGCCTTTAGGTACACCTGCTCAGATACCCCAAGTCTCAGCCCCCACCCTGACCTGCTCCTTTGTTTACTGGGCCCACTACTCTGATTCTTAAAGCATAGACCAGGATCTTATCATTTCCCTATATAAAACCCATCCCTGGCTGCCAGATGTGACAAGATAAACACCTAGCTCTGCCTTGAAGCTTGGATGCATCTGGCAGCATGCAATAGAGAAACCAAGGGACAGTGCCAAAGAGATGACTGACAGCTCTCTCACAGGCCTACCCAGGCCAGTCTCTCTGCCTCTCTGGGGTTTCTGTCAAATTGCAATGTGAAGAGCAAGGTTGGAGGTCAGAAATGAAAAGCAGGGTGTACATCTGGCTGACAAAGCTTCCTCACAAGTCCCAGCCATTAACTTCAGTCCACCACTAGCTACCTGGGAACTCAAGTCCACAGGGCTGTGAAGAAATTGGCATAATGAGTCTTGTTTTATTTTTTTTCTTTTTTTTTTGGTTTTGAGACAGGGTTTCTTTGTGGCTTTGGAGCCTGCGCTGGGCATAATGAGTCTTTTTGTTATTTTTGTGTCCATACATTTGGCCTGGCAATGCCTGGTACCTGAAGAGACCAGAAGGACTGGGGTTTCAGACAGGTGTGAGCCCCATGTGGGTACTAAGAATCAAACCTGGATCCTCTTTAAGAAAAGTGCTTCTAACCACTAAGCCACCTCCCTAGCTCCTCTCCCCACCCCTTTGTTGTTTTGAGGCAGGGTTTATGTAGCTTTGGCTGGTCTGGAACTCACTATGCAGACAGGGCTTGCCTCAAACTCAGAGAAATCCACCTGCCTCTGTGATGGTTACTTTGAGACGTGGTCTTGCCATGTAGCCTAAACTGCCCAGAAACTTGGGTCTTTCTGGCCTTCCTCAGTCTTCCAAGCTCTGGGATTTATACATATGTGCCGTTACGCCCGGCTTCAGATCAGGATTCTACTACAGATGTGAAGCTAACAGAAGATTCTGCCACCTTCTTAAATACATGGCCAAGCTCTGTGGCCAGAGGTAATAGATAACCTGGAATGGTAGGTGGTTCAACCACGAATAGACTTTGGGAGAAGCCAAGACCTATTGCATGCTTTGTTGTTTCCTACTGCTTACTGACCTCAGACCACACAGTACCCACCTAGGCTTCCTGACATGGCAGAAGGGAGAGAAATGGCCACCTCAGTTCATATTCACCTACGGTAGACAGAACTGGGATTCCATCATTCACATCAATCCTTTCTTCCAAGGTCAGTATTCCCATGACCTAATGGAACCCGTTTTTTAGAGACACAGCAGTGAGGCAGAAAAGTCAGCTCAATTCAGGGGGTCTCAGAACACAGATCCCTTCCTTCAGACTCGCTTGACCCCATCCCTTAGATCCTTCCTCAGCCTCACCAGTTCTCTAGGAAGCTCATCAGGGACAGCCCTCCACTGCTCTAGGTGTGCACATGGTACCAACCCACCCCAGGTCACCTGGCTACTGCTTCTTAGGTGAGGCTGGCCCACCCACTTAGAGGTGAGAGGGACAAGGTCCCCACTTGCCCAATCTCCTACCCCTCCCATCTAGCCTCCCTGTACCACACATACCCAAGCCTTGAACTGGCAGGCCTGCACCTTGCTCATTTATAGCTTCTTCCATTGCTGAAAGCTCGATGGCCCAGTGTCCTCCTACAGCTGAAGATGGGAGGGCAACTGAATGTCAAAGAGTAGAGGAAATGTCTAGGATTCTGAGTGGACCAAGGCTAGAACCTGGAATGTTTCCTGGTACAGGAGGATAGGACCAACATGTGCAAAGGGTGAAGGACAATGGGGACAAGTACTAGTGGCTCCTACCTAGTATATAACCTGTGGCAGGAACTGGAAAATCCCCAAGTTCATATGTGCCTACTGTTCTGCCTCCTAATTCATTCTCCCCAAGCCTATATTTTTTCTTTCTTCCTTCTTGTTCTGTGTAGCCCCGGCTGTCCTGGAGCTCACTCTGTAGACCATGCTGGCCTGGAAATCAGAGATCCACCTGTCTCTGCTTCACAAAGTGCTGGGGTTGCAAGCATGCACCACCACTCACAGCTAACATTGCACTTTTTCATAGCACGACATTTACTGTTTGTCTCCTTCTACTGGGTAAGGTACAAGTGCAAATGACGTAGGGCCATGATTTCCTTAAACAGGATATGCAAATGTAATCACTAGATGGAGGAGACACAAACCTGGCAATCCCAGCAAGGCAAGCCAGGGTACAGTGATTCCTCTGGAGGTTGAGGCACAGGCCTGGGTTGAGGCTGAATTGAGTGTTACGTGGAAATAGGCTATTTTCCAGTAGGAAATGGGGAGCTGCTACAGATCTGGTGCTGAGTCCCTGGTTGCTGACAGTGCAGTCTAACAAGGCCAGTAAGGCTCAAGTGGGGGCAGCTGGCACAGCTTTCTCGTGTGTCCACAGCAGCTTACTGTTCTGGCTTAGGAAGGCCCAGTTGGGACAGAAAGCCCCATGGACTGTATTTGTAAAGGGTAGCCAGGGCTTCTCTAAAAGGAGGTTGGAAGAGATAGGCCAGGAGACCAAAGTGAAAAGCCTTTTAAGGCCTGTTTGGATCGTTTCTTCACTCTTAGTGCAATATGAATGTTCCTAGTTCCTCCAGTGGTTTGGAGATGAAAAGGTATATATATTCACCTGTCAATTCACTCAGAGAAGCAGGCTGGTAAGTCTTTGGGAATATCTGCAGAGAACAGCCCACTTACCAGCCAAAGATGTAGGAATGGACTGTTCATCCTAGTTGCTCAGTCCTTTGTGGCCTCAGCAATTTTGGGTTCACAGGGGCCGGGGACTTGCCACCTCAGCAACATTATGCCTGCAGCCCCATTTCAGTATGGGGTGGGAGGGGATAGGCCTTGCTTGCAAGCATCACAAGGCACCAGGGCAGGCAGAAAAGCACATTCCCAGCCAAGTCCCGGACAGTTGGCTTACAAGTCCATCTTTTGGTTCCCGAGCTTCTGAGCCCAACACTGGGGATCACAAGCCCAGATGCTCGATAAACACTTGGTTGTGCTTTTTGGCAAGGAGGTGGGGCTCTTACTGCAACTTCTGGCCCGGGAGTGGAACATTTCTTGCACTTGTGATGCTGTTCCTGGGTGATAAGGAAAGCCACTTCATCTTCCCTGGGAATTTAGGACCCCTCAGATCAGGTAGGGGTAGGGTACTCACATCCAGGCTTAAGGTGTAATGACACTCAGCAAAGTGAGGAACAAACAAGAACCACAGGCATTAAAAAGCTTAACATTAGCGTTTATTGTTATTGTATAGAGCCATGTTACACATGCTTGGTGCTTCAAACTGAGTTATGTTTTCCTGGATGCGAAGCCATCTGATGCTTGATGCGGATGCTTTAAATACTATAATATTTCTGTGTCTATGATCTATGAGCTAAGGAAAAACCAAGGACAATTTCAGAACAGCAAAGAACACTTAAAAAAAAGATGTACATGACACACAATGCAAAGTCCTTGAGCCAGGGCCTACACAAGTTCCTAGAAAATGAAAACACAACTTTTCCTGTCATTTGTAGACATTAGGGTCTAAGAGCTGCTGGCATTATAAGAGGTGACTCTGGTACTGATGCCTTTTCCCTCCACTATGCTATATATGTAGACACCATGTTGCCCCAGGCAGGAAGACACACAACCTGGCACAGCCACCCAGCCCCAATGTCATTTCTTAGGGTATCTGAGTGGCCTTAAGTAGTATCATCAAACCTGCCACTCTATGGAATGCCAAGCAATGTGCTGCCAATTAATACACCCTTTTCCTCAATGAACTCCAGAATGCCGGCTGGGCACACCTTGTACCAGTTTTGGAAGGTGCACCCCGCCTGATAATCTGCTGCCAACATTCAGCTCCAAAGCTTCATTACTGTTTTCATAAGGGACAGACATTTGTTCTCAACTGTCACCCATCTTTCCTATAAGTCTAAATGTCCCAGCTGGAGGATGATCTTCCTGGCACCATAATGACCAATTAGGCCCAAATAAGATGCCAGGAAACCTCTTAGCCACACACCTATCCTCTTCCGCCTGGTGCCACTCATTCGAAGGACTAGGACTTAAGCCATCTGAGGCAAGCAAGGCACCTGAGCACACCCTGAGAACAGCGACAAGTGGTGGGAAAAGGTCAGTATTTTGGAGACCTAACCAGTCTGGTCAATGCTACTGGGAAGTGAGTGATTTGAAGCATGAAGTACCTTTTGTTCTGATCAGTCAAAGAGCAGGATATGAGGTGTTCGCCCAGAGCTGCAAGCAAGCACACATGCCTCAAAGTTCTGATTTAATAGCCTGAGCTGAAAACTTAGGTGGAGTGCATCTGCCAGGACCTGCTAGGCCTGGACTCTGGAAGAGGTGCTGAAGTCACACTAACATCAAGGGGTTGCAAAGTCAGATAGGAGCCTCTTAGGCCAAAGCCAAACAATCTGGATTAGAAAAGGAGCTGGCTTCAGCAGCCACTAGGACTGCTAGGGCAAAGACTTTTAGTAGTCATGGCATCTACTGGCAACTGTGTGCTCACCCCTTGTTCTGACTCCCAAAGTCCCTGCTCTTGCTGTAGGCTAGATGTTGAGAGAATAAAACATGAACACTGCAGACTGACAAAATCATGCCAATTCTGGAGCACAAAGGGAAAGTAGAAGCAGTCAGGTCTCTCTTCCTGTGGTGGGGAGTGGGTAAAATTAGGAACAAGACTTCCTGGGTCATAGACATACACTCCAGTGTGAGTGATCTGAGGTTATACCACAGGTGAGTCCTGCACAGTGGAAGGGTGGGTGGTGCAAAATCAGGCCAGCACCATTATCACCCCTGGAGCACCACACACCTTACTACAGTAAGTTCTCATCTGTGAAGACACAAGCTACACATCTACCTAGAAACATGGGCAAGCATTGCACACACCATCCCTTCAAAGGGTCTTATATCCCCAAACTTAGCAAAACAGTGGCATTCAGAAGAACCTGTGCATGGAAACCAAATAGGGGGGGAAAGTCTTGGGTTTTCCTCAGCTCCTCCGGCCTGGAGTCTGGGCAAAGCACACACATCGCATAGGACCACCACGGCGTGAGCTCAGCATCTCTGTGGGAGATAAATGTCACCCTAGAGTGACAGCTCTGTATACAGATAATATGCCCCCAACCCCACTACCAAAGAGGGGCAAATAACAAATTCAAAAATAGAAAACAACATCTTATTAGGTGTAAACTTATCCTCTGGAGCTTTTACATTACATTTGCTAAAAACATGCATTTATTTCTGCTCCGATGTAAGAAAATATGTCTATCAGTATTACTTACAAATCAGATTAATTCTCTAGACAATGGACTAGAACACCATTTCAAACTTTAGTAAATTACATCTATAACAAAATAATAAATTCTAACAAGCAAAATGGGTTTAAGCCAAAGCCAATAAGAAGCAGCTTTTCTCTGGCCACTGCCACTCATGTTAGTTCCCTATGCTGTTGTCCTAGGCCCAAATTGTAGTCAGCAAGGACCTGCATACCAAGCTGTCTTTGAACCCCCAAATAAACTCCTAACAGAAGTTAACTGCACACTGAGAAGACAACGCTAACACAGGAAGGGTGAAGACAATGACTGTTCCACTCAGACAAGAAAGGGACAGAAGAGATGGACGAGGGCATCTCCCAAGGAATCAAGGCACAGAAGATGAGGCCTCACTCCATACAAAGGCCTGACTCTCAGGGTGGCTGGCAGGCCTTGCCACAGCACAGGTCTACTCTGCTGTGTAGCCTTGAGCAAGGGTCTTGAGGAAGTGCCAGGGCCAGGCTCAAAGGTGGCACAACATTGGGTGAGGGAGGGCAATGTGGCTCTGGACTCCTACTGCAGGGCAACTGGGGAAGCTCAACCTGATGGGAGGGAGCAAAAACCTGGGTGCTCACAAAAGCACTGGTGAAGCTCTGCCCAGGCCTGGCAGAGAATCACATGGGGCACTTGGCTTGGAAGGGGCCCCTCCTTAGGCTTACCTCTCTCCTGACTGCCAGGCACAGCAAAGCCTGTCATCCAAGCACAGCTGGGTCTGCTGATGAGCTCAGTCCCGTCAACTACTCATTGGATAACAGATTCTGGACGAATAAAAACAAGTGTCCCAAGTTACGATTTTCATTTATAGTTCAGAAGGCACTTCAAAATTCCACAGAGCCACAGGGTCACTGTTTCTAGGTCACCAATCCTCCTGGTGAGGCCATAAGAAATTGAGCTAAGTGTTCGACCGGTTGGTCTCCCGGCCTCTTTGTGACTAAATCTGGTATTGGTTTTTGTCATTTACCTTATAGTTAAGCATTCAGCACAGAAAGACAGACAGTTAGGATTGCATTTTGAATAAATGAGATTTTGATGTATCACGGCAGTTTATAAAATATTTAACAAGTCTGGTATTTGACTCTAAGTAAAATTCAAAAATTATATTCATACATTGAAGAGGTCACAACATGACAAGTCAAGTACTCACTGAGTACAACTTTCTAATAATCTAATCGCCTTGCTGCTCTGCACTTAGTGTGTTTAAAAGCATCAAACTGCTACTGGCACTCAATTGCTACATCTGCTAGCATCTATTAAGGACTGCACTGGATTTCCTATTGGACAAGCCAAGGAGCCACTGCCCTTGAAGGTAGCCTGAGTGATGAGAAGGAGGCCCATGCTCCCTGGTGAAATCATTGCCAGTTGGTGCCTCCCATTCAGAAAGCATCAGGCCCCATGCAAATATATCACTCCCACACGCATCAGAATATCAAGGGCAATCCTGTCGGACATGGGCCATCTGGTGTACTCTGAGGTAGTTCCTTAGCTTGGGTTGCCTACTGCCTACTCTTCCGGAATTCAGGGCATGTAGGAAATATTAAGTGTTTATGCACGGATCTCATCACAGTCACTGTCACTGAGTGCAAAATAAAGGAAACTCGAGTTGCTTTATTTAGCTTCCAATTTCTGGGAGGCTCAAGAATTATAAGTATTCTGGACAACAGAAGAAAATAAGGCTGTGCTTACAGATCTCTTTCTGCCATAATCTTTCTTTAGGATCGCTATTTTATTGTTGCCCTTTCTGTTACACGGGATGTACACATCAGGTGTTAAAAGGTACAATACATTCTACAACTGAGCACCACTTTCTGTAACTGAACAGGCAAAGAAATTACACTGAACATCAGCATCTGGCAGTATTTTTTGGAAAAAAAAAAGTGAATAAAATGGGTTTAAATTGATTAACACTATTAAATCACATCTAATATTTGATACTACATGATTCAATACAGCTATACGATACAATTATACAAAATGTGTTAACATCAAAGAATACAACCAAAATTAGATAGCAAACAAAACCTATATAACTTTTTTTTGTACAGGAAAATACTTTTGAAGTATGCATGTAACTGCCCATTCTTTTAAAGAAAATCTACCGCAAGCAAAGTTATCAACCTCCAGAAAAATCACACAGCATTACTAAGCATATCCCCAAAAAGTGTACAATATGCACACTTGGAAAATACAAAATTAAAAAAATTGTAAGCAACAGGTGAGCTTCATATTTATAAGAATGTGAAAAGAAGTCCCATTTTTAGCACTGTTGTATAAAGAATTGTCTTTTGATGCGAAGTTCATGAACTGTCCTCCTGTTGGGACCACACTTTACAAAAACACCTTGTTTTTGAAACGAGATTACAGAGCAAGATAGAGCATCTTAGCAATGTCATCTTATTAAAGTATTTTTTAAATTTTACTACTTTATCAAAACATGTCCCTTAGGTGTGTAGGATTCATTTTTAAAATTCTTCCTAGAAATAATATACAAAGGAGAGGCATATTTATTCCCAATCACACTCCTGAAGATGCTTCCCGTGGTCGAGAAGGTCTTCTCTCTTCTTTTCACTGGTTGTTTTTGGCTTTAGCATGTGTTAAGATGTGAGATTTCAGGTTAGTTGACTGAGCAAACTTCTTATTACAACCGTCGAAGGGGCACACATAGGGCCTGTCTCCGGTATGGATTCGCACATGCGTGCGCAAATTGAAGTCCAGTGAAAAGCGCTTCCCACAGCCTTCGAATGTGCACTGTCAAGGAAAAACCAGACATCAACCCACTTGGCAACAGGGACCAGACCCTAGAGGTCAATGGCCCATTGCTTGGATGTAACCACCTACTATTTTACTGAGCTGGTCTCCTTCCTCCCCTGGAGAACCTTCTGGGAATACTCTAGAACTGACAGACAAGACAGGGAGGGATCTCTGAGACTACAACCCCATGGCTAGCTCTTGTGCTAAGAGCCAGTTTAAAGTTCTAGTATGTCTGAAGACACCCCAGAAAGTAGAATACAATGATTAAGACATTTAGTGATGCCAACTGTCACAAAGAATTGTGTTACAGACTCATTCACTTTTATAAGCAGCACTGAGTGTCACCTGAGGCACACGTAGCCACAGCACTTCAAAATACTATTCACTTCCAAAATATGGGACCTTTGAGTCTCTGTGAACATACTGGAAATTTAGTATGGGCTTACTCTCACATAATTCTGTTTCTCTCAACAGACAGCACCACCCAGTATCCAACACTCACAGTCACCAACCCCCACCGGCATAACATCACCACCCTGCCCAGCACCCTAACCTGCAGTTTGGGGAACAGGAACTAGCTCTACCTGAAAAGGCTTTTCTCCAGTATGAACCAGCTGGTGCCGTTTTAGCTTTGAGCTCTCAACGAACGCTTTGCCGCATTCTGCACAGACGTGGACTCTGGGACCGTGGGTGTGCAGATGCTTTCTCATAGCAGAGTTATCCCTGAACATCTTTGTGCAGCCCTTAAAACAGAGAAAGAAGCTTAGTGGTTCACACTGCAAACTGAGAAGGACTCAACCACTCAACAGCCTTTACTGATGTTTTTACAGCAAACAACCTCCCCAGCCCCCCTTTAACTTTACCTAGCATTACAGAACATTAAGCTATTAGAGGCTATTTAAGACAAAAATAAATAAATAAAAAGCTAAAAAAATAATCAGACAGCTGAGAAAAAGGCATTATTTATGCAAACCCGTGATTTACACATGAGGAAACTGAGGCTTAGAGATGCACTGAAGTAGACTTGCCCAAGGTCACACTATTAGCAGTAGCCAGCCAAGCTGGGAGTAGAACCCAGCACCCTGGCTTCCAGCTATGCCACAGCCGCCTCACCCAACTACAGCCCCCAGATGAAGTAACAGAAGCACTGAGAAATAAACGGAGTTAAAATGACGGTAGTCCACCACTACCTTTGGTGGGCCCCGTATTCTGTGCTGCAACAATGGGCTGTCATTCTCCATCGCCTACTGTTCCCTCTTCTCTCTTTGCCTCTTTCCCCTTCTTGACAGAGAAAGAAGCAAGAGGGTCTCCAAGGAATGGCAACTACAGAAGAAATTTATTTGGTGAGACACTGGGAAAAGGAAGAGGCAGGCAAAGCGATACCAGTGCGGGGGAGGCAGATGGATGTGTGGTGCCCGAGAGCAGCATGTCCTCAACAATTTCTTCTGCAGTTGTTGCCCATGATGGAGTGAGTGGGGAAATGGTGAGACAGCATGACAGAAGGACAGCACAGGTCACCACTAGACAGCTTCACAGGCAAAAGGGAGGGGAAAGCCAGTTTTCCACCTTGACCTCTAGCTTCAGCTCCCATTTATACAGAGAAGCAAAGAGATCCCGGCATTTATGGCATAACGGTTTTCAAATGCGTCTTAATTTTGGCTCTGATAAAAGCCACCATGCACCCTAAACCTCCATACTACAAGCATTTACAAGGAGTACAGAGACTTTTAAGTACATGGTCTTCAATAGTCATCTATCAAAACACACTTATTGTTCTTCAACTGCTGTTTTGGCAAATTCTTTATTCCATTAATGGTTTCTTCCCCTTAGTTTCTGAGCATTTATATCTTTTTTTCCCTGTTTAATCCCAATCAAATTTGAAAACTGACCGCCACCCCCAAAATACCTCAAACTGCTTTTCGGTCACCCCCCCTTTTACTTTAAAGACCAGAGCTGCGTTTGAAAACTGTTATGCACCTTCCTAGTAGCACAATTAACGAGAGTAAAAAGAAAACTGAAAGAAATTACCAAGTTTTAATTTGGTCTATTCTAGCAACATTCAACATAATCTTCAAGTTTCAATCATGAGCGTAGAGTCTCGTAAACATTTATGGGTGAGAACAACCCAGTGTCTTAAGACAGACTTGTTAATGATCCAAAACAAACAGACCTAACACAGTACAGTCAATATACAGAATAAGAACACTGGCCCCTACAGCAGCCCCACTTAACATATTTAAGTGTCCTTTACTAAACAAAACGTCTCGTGCTTATAAACCAAAAATTCTAATTCCTCACTCTGTTTTAGTTACAAAAGTGAAAATCAAAGTACATATTCCTTAGAAACTGTCTGAAGCCTAAGCAGCAACTAACCAACACTCCCCTCGCATTACTTACTTTATGAGGGCAAGCTATTGTTCTTGGAGCATCATCTTCTTTAATTTTCCTTGGCTTCATTCTTATTGAAAAAAAAAGAGAAAGAGAAAGAGAGAAAGAGAGAGACAGATTTGTAGGAGTGGGTCACACTAGACAAGCATAAATCAAATAGTCCCGAGACTGCTCCTTGTAGCACCAACACTAAGCTCATGATGCTCCCCTTCCACAAAGGGAAAGGACCAAACTGCCCAAACTGCTGAGCCAGAAGAGCAAGAGGTGCTCTTCCGACGTCCTAGGTAAGTGCTGGCATTCCAAAAGGCTGCATCGCTGCCTCTTAAGAAGCTGGTGCGGCTAAGAATGGTACCATCAGCACTACACTATTATCATGTGATTCCAACATCTGCTCTTCCCACCTAACCCTGTTAGCAAAAAAACAAAACAAAACAAAAAAACCCACACAGATCAACAACCCTGACAACTTCAGACTTATCACTTAGTCAGGGTGGGGTCATGGCAAGTCACCCTAAATCATCAGCTGCTTTGATGATAAGGGTGTCTTATAAAAGAGGGAACAATGGGCATCAGAAAGTCTCAAAAATATACAATATCTTCAAAAAAAAAAAAAAAACAAAAACAAAACAGTAACAAACAACCACATACACACAAAATGGGTCCCTGTCATACAGACACAAACTGTCCAGGGATATATAATTTTGGAAGCATGTATCAAATAGTATTTTTAAGCAGATTTACAAACATGTTATAAAAAACTCTCAAAGGAAGCCACCAATGTGCACTGGCTACTTCCAAGGGACTGGTGGACAGGTGGCATCGCCTTTTTTTTTTTTAGGGGGGGGTGGGATTTCAAGACAGGGTTTTTCTTTGTAATAGCCCTGGCTGTCCTGGCCCTCACTCTAGACCAGGCTGGCCTTGAATTTACAGAGATCCACCTGCCTCTGCCTCTTGCATGCTGGGATTAAAGGCTTGTGCACCACCAGTGCCTGGTGAGAAACTGCCACTTACACTGCTTGTAAAATATTCATTTTGGTAGTAATAGATGACAGGTTTTTTTTTTATAGAACTTTTAATTTTACTTTGTTTTTGAGACAGAGTTTTGTCACCACAGCTATCTTATTTTTAAATTGCTGGTTGTGGCTTGGGAGCTCCCCATGAGAAAAGAACTTTGGTAGTATGGTAGCTGGGAGAACCCCAGGTGAGGCTACCACCTACACAGCTTGCCAACAAAGAACCTGCCCATCTGCTACTTCCTCAAAAAACCTTGGCTTTCATGAACACTTTCTCTCCAGACATTCCCTACAAACCTATGTATGATCAAGGGACAAAAATTGAATAGAAAACTAAAAAAGATTTAAAATTTAAAATCAGAGTGTTTTATCACTAGCTCTGCCATGTCATACTCTTCCATGAAAGTTGATATCTAAACAACTAAACCAATTGATCTCTTAACACTAACAAAGGTGTACCAAAGTGACTTGTAACAGTATCAGGTTACTCTTTCTACTCAAACCTGGGGAGAGGGTAAATGGTCCTCCCTATACTATCAAACCCTACAACCTGGCCAAACCTTCCATGCCTAGAAAGAGAAGAAGCTTCTACAGTGCCTGATGATCAATCTCAGAATATTCTTCCCAATTCCAACCCTGCAGACAAACTTTAAGTAAATTACCAGTATGCCAGTTAACAAGCCATTACTTAAGTGCCTGCTCTTAACTTGTCTTCGTTGGTCTCAAATGCCTGTCTTCACTTAAGTGCTAGGATTATATGTGTAATCTGCACCAGTCTCTGTTGCCTTAAATGCCAGGAAAATTGTTAAAAAAAAAAAAAAAGTTTGGGGTTCAGTTCAGAGTAGAGCAGGCCGGTGCTACTGCGCCACCTAGAGGTTACATCAGCACAAAAGAGCTGTATCTATCTATCCATCTACCTACCTACCTACATTGTTTGAGGCAGAGTTTCTTTTTGTAGCCCTGGCCATCCTGAATTTCACTCTATGGTCCAGGCTGGCCTCAAACTCAGAAATTTGCCTGCCTCTGCCTCCTGAGTGCTGGGATTAAAGGCATGCACCACCATCACCTGACTTTCTTTTCATTCTTAATGAGGTGTTAAGAAACTGGCTCTCCGAGACATCCCAGACTGGTCTTGAACCTGCTGTGTAACACAGGACTGGCCTTGAACTTGTGACCTTCATATTTCCACATGCTACGTGCTGGTCACAGATGTCACCATTTCCAGTGGTGTTATTTTTTTCCCTTTAAAATGTCATTTTCAAAAATGTATGCTAACATTCAGTATTAATTTTAGAATGAGAATTTAAAATGCATTTGGACGAAACCAAGACTCAGAATCAATGAAGGACTTAATTGTCCATAGCAAGAGTGGGTCTTCTGTCAGAGAAGCTCTGCTGTGCAAGTGCAAGTGAAGAATGAAGGCCACTCCCACCCCACCATCTGGATGTGTTTTCTATCACTGACTGGGATACTTTACAGACCCAGACACGATGAGGACAACGACAGGATGGATGTGATGGAAGTTGGCTTCTACTAGCTTCATGACCTTGAACAAATCACTCAACTTCTCGGCCTCAATTTCTTACTCTGTAAGCAGGCACAATGCTCCATACATCAGAGCTGCAAGGCATCAAAGACAACACACACTAGACACCTGGGTAGTGACAGCCACTACTATCACTGGTCATGTGGCTAAAAATAAGTTCATTCTTTTGTTCCTTTGACTTTGGAGACAGGGTCCCAATTATATAGTCCAGATTAGTCTTAAGTCAGTCAACCTTTTGCCTTAGCCTCCTGAATGGTAGATCTATAATTACCTGCTACCGCACCCAGCAAAATGAATTCACTCTTTAAAATTATCATGTCACTTTTGCTAAACAATCCATAAGGTTCTGATATTCTGAACTATCTTTCAACCAAAAGACCAGGAGACTGAAACAAAACAGCACAAACAGAAAGGCACCATTAATAGTATTCTACTCTAATAAAACTAGAGGGCCTATGAACTGCAGCATGGCTGGTGGACTGGGCAGTACACCACCCTGTCACACATGGAAGGAGCACCACCATGAAGACTGGACCCCACAGCTCACCTCTACAGCAATTTCCCAGACACAATTTTAACAGAGCACTGTTAAAACTAAAGTTCCAACTAAGTTGATGCACAACAAACTAGCCCAAAGCCAGCAGGCAGGACTTAAGCTGCTAAGACAGTCTCTGCTGCCATGCAGCTATATTCTGCAAGCTCCAGGATCTCATTAGAAAGCACAGCGTGGCCTTGAATTTTTCAATCCTCCTGCCTCCACTTTTCAAGTGCTGGAATTAAAGAAGTGCTCACACCACACCTACCTTAGACTACAGGATTTCACAGTGCCAGCACCTCTAAGGAAATATACAAAAAGAATTGCCTACTTAGTTAGAAAACAGAACTTTCTTCACCAGGTCCCAGCTTAAATAGGCAACTCAGTGAGGTATAAAGAACACCCCCACACGGCACCACCTCAAAATCAAGACTAAACCTTTTTTTTTTGGCGGGGCTGGGGGGGGGCAGGGATTCACTATGTGCAGCCCTAGGCTCTCATGAAATCACTTTGTAGACCAGGCTGGCTTTGAAATCACAAAGATCTGACTGCCTCTGCCCCCAAGTGCTGGGATTAAAGGTGTGTGCTACCACCGCCCAGCACCCCCACACACACTTTTAAGACTGCATTTCATGTTGTACCCCAGGACTAGCTTCAAATTCACTATCAGCTTCCCTTAGCACTGGATAACAGATACACAGCAGTCAACTTACAGACTTATATGGTAAATCTAGAGTTTCCGTCATGCAAGGCAAGCATTTCCTTTAAAAACCGAGCAATCCCACCCCTCAGCTTTAAAGACAGGACTCAAATAAATTCACTGTTATTTATCTATTTTTTTTATCTGTCTGTCTACTTGTCTAGGTGGAGTGTAGCAAGCAGGTCTGAGACATTCTTTGATCAGCTCCATGTCCAGGACAGCATACCCACTCTGTCACAGGATGGGAAAGAGACAAACAAGAACTGTCAGCCATAAGCTAAGAACAATGTAGCTCCCCCATCACAGCACAGAGGGCCAGAGGAAGGTCAGAAGAACAAGTTTCGTTGTAAATGGCAGAGAACATATGATGTGGCCATCAACAGTGAAACTTGGTATTCTATTGTCAGAGTCCCAGCTATAGGCCTCCAGAAAACCCTATTCCATGATGACAATGCGGAGACCTGAAAATAACAGGGCACATAGGTTCAGATATTTCTCTCTACCACTACTGTCAAATAAGTCAAATCAAATAACATGATTTCTAAAGGATGTAATCTGAGATGGGGCTGAGTCCAATCCTTAGTCCACTTTGGTGCCAAACTTTTTTTTATTATTTTCATACTAGCAAAGTGAGCAAGATAAACGCCCAATTCTAATACTGACCAAAGTCCTAAGAGCTGACTGTAAAAGGAAGCCTGCTGAGGGTTCAGCTGCAGTTCAGCAGCACTGCCAAGGATGTACAAGGCCCTGGGCTAAATAAAGACTTTTAACAGGGAGTGCTCCTCTTAAAACACCAAGTACTGTCTTCTCATCACCTACTGTGGGCATGGCATTCATGATACCACTCTCTGTAAGTGGTCTTCTCCCTGGGCTTTAGGTCCTTTATCGTTGGTGCTTTGAGATGTGGTGGGGGAAGGAATCAAAACAATGCCAAGAGTCACCTGTGCCTAAGTTGTATACTGCTCACAACCTATAGCTTCCCTCTCTTCAAATTCTTTCCTCAGTCCTCCTTCCTGACACTGAAGCAGTGCTGCAATGAGTAGTGGAGATTGGATTCCCCCCTCCCCTGGTCTTCTAGAAGGCTATTCATATATGCTGCACATATCGATTTCAAATGATTCTCCTCTACTCTCACTGCTTCCTTTTACTCTCTAAATGTAAGGGTTTCCCCAAACTTCCCTTTTTAGAAATTCCATAATGTCATGATCTTACCATGACTTCCCTCTAACCCCATTCTATTTTTGTGTCCTCACTCAATTCTAAGCATCAAGAAAGAGTTGATTAACTTTAGAGGCACAATATTAAACTCAGGCATAGTATTTGGTAAAGTATGCCCCCCAAAACTATACTTCATTGCCAACTCTGTACATTATAAATTCAACCTTTATTTGTAGTTTTTTGGGGGACAGTTGCCTAATATTTGATTCTAGTAACTGTACCAGAAATACAAATGCTAACAAAATCTGGAAAGCAGTGTTGTTAACAAGTGCTTTAACTAAGCTGTAACAAATGAAAAATAAATGGGTCTGCTCAACCCTGGGTAAGAGAAGATGCTGGACTATTAGCAATTCCATTTTACTTAAGATGTTACATATTCATGGTCCCCTACCCCTTCCCACCATGTCTTCATAAAAACTGCCTACAACACTAAAAACTAACTAATATAAATACCAGAGACTTCTGCAGGAACCCATCCTATTTCAGGCAAACAAATATCAGTCAGTACAGATCTTGACTGCTCAGCATGGGCAGCTATAAGTTCCAACTTAAAAAGATAACTCAAGGAGTTACACTCAATGTATCTATGAACTGGTGAAATCCCTGCTATCATCAAAGCATCCATGATAAACCCGGACACACTGTAACATGCTTGGACCAACAAAGAGGCACAGAGGTGATGTGCACACCCACCTCAAAACAAATCATGTGCAACTTCCTTAACTTCACAGCAACACCAGTTGTGGAACCAAAGAGTATTTGCCCATCTCATAGTCTGCAAAGATCTAGAATGCTGCCCTTCACACATTAACAGCATTAGCTATTATCAAAACCAAGAGTGGCTGTTTTGTTTTCAGAAGTGTTCCTCTAGAAAGAATACAAACCATCACTGTCACTTGGAAACAAAAAATACAGCTGGCAAGATTCACACACTTCTTATAACAGAAAAAAAGTAAAGTTCTTATAACTTACCTAGCAAATTCTGCCAGTTGCTTAGGGTCTGAGAGATCAATGCCAGGTATCCCTCCAGGAGGGAGTTTCTTGCCTGTCATATATTCAGAATAATCAGGAGGTGAATTCTCGCCAATGATCTGCTCTTCAACCACCGTTTCATGGTCAATATCTTTTTTTTCATCTGAAACACATGAGATTCATCATCTTAACTAGAAAAATACACTGAATATAAAGATAGCTTTCAATGGAATCTTAAAATAACTATAGCTACTGCCTCAATTTCTCCATCACTCATTCTGTGTCCCCCAACTTTTGAATTCCTGATTCTTCTCCTGGGTCACCCAAACCTTCAATGTCAAGCCCCACAGACCTTCACATTGGGGCTCTGAGTTAGCCTATCAGGAATAGCTAGTTCTCCATTAGTGTACTGTCACACACTCTCTAGGTTTACCCTTCTTGTCTAACTGGCTTCTCCCATGTCACAATTTTGCCTTTTTACCTATTTCACAAACTATTACAGGAAAGAAAAAAGAACAGTCTTAGAGTACAGTAATCATTACAAGTTCAATCACTCCCAGCAAGAAAAAGCAAAGGAGACACAAAAATCAATCATCTTTCTAACCTTCTACAATTCTTTTTATAAAAACATGTTTTATTTTGTTTAAAGAACATTCTATTTGCTAGGCGGTGGTGGTACACACCTTTAATCCCAGCACTAGGGAGACAGAGGCGAGTGGATCTCTAAGTTCAAGGTGTACGTTCTAGGACAGAAACCCTGTCTTGAAAAAACAAAACAGCTGGGCAGGCAGTGGTGGTTCACGCCTTTAATCCCAGCACTCGGCAGGCGGATCTCTGTGAGTTTGAGGCCAGCCTGGTCTACAAGAGCTAGTTCCAGGACAGCTAGGGCTGTCGCACAGAAAAACTAAACTAAAAAAAAAAAACTAAAAAAAGAGAAAAAAACAGGTAACCTTTAGGGGTAGGTTCTTTCCTTTCATACTGAATAGGGGGTCATTATTCCAGCTTTCTCCACTAGCACTTTCAGCTGCTGAGCCTCATCCCTACCCCCTTATTTCCTTATTTAAATTAGCCCGAATCTCCTGCCTCCACTTCTCAAGTACTGGGATTACAGGTGTGAGCCACTACTTTACAGTTTACTTCTCCCATTCTTCAGTCGAGAAAACATTGTAAATCAACACTAAAAATCTGACATAATAGCAGTGACATTTCACTCAGTGTTTATATTGCATACACTACCTTCATCATTCACACATTCCCTACGAAGTAGGCAAACTACTATCCTCATTGATTTTTGAAAGAAGAAGAAACTGAGCCACAGTAAAATTAAGCAACTTACCTGGGGCTGTTTTTTAAAAAAAAAAAAAAAAGGTTCTGTGCATACAAAACACAGGTACACATGGGAAGATGTGTGTGGAGGTCAGAAGATAACTCAGAGTCTGTTCTCTCTCTCTTTAGACACTGGCTCTCTTGACCCAGGGACTGAACTCAGGTCATCAGGCTTTGTGCAGTTTACCTGGTAGATCAGTGGGTCTCACTGCCCTCTCTTTTTTTTTTTAAGTAAAGAAAAGGACAAAATATAATTGAAACATTTTTTATTTGTCGGGTATAAACTCAAGCTTAACCCTGAGACCTGTGTGCTAAACCGTTTAGCCCAAATGTCTTCTTAGGAACTAGAATGAACACACTAATACATTTATGTATTGATAAAGATATACATCTACAGATGGATGAAGCTAGGCTGTGTGACTGATTAGCAGTTACAGAGCTGAGACTCCACAGTCAGATAGTTTCACTTCATTTCTAGTTTTCTGTCCTTAGCAAGGTCAGTCTCTCACCGAGATACACTACCACACCAAACCTAACTGTACAGAAACATGATGGTAGACAGGGAAGCTAGTGTTCTTTCTACTTTCCCAAGCTGGCCTTGAAGTTGTAGTGACCACTCTCCTGCTGGGTCAGTTTATACACATTTCTAATACAAAGATTAAAACAAAGGGTTCTATGGATGTAGATCAGTTGGTAAAGTGCTCACCTAACATGAAGCCCTAAGCAATCAATCTCCAGTACCATATAACTTGTGCCTAAGGGCACAAGGTCATCCTCCAACTTCAAAGAAAGTTTTAGGCCAGCCTGGGAATATATGATGTGTCAAATACATGGCACAGAGAACTCCCAACCTAGACCAACCCTTGTATTAGTACCACATGTATGAGCCAGGGTCTTGAAGATGCCGGTCACTGGCAAAGTTGCCAGAGACAATAGTCTCTACCCTCAGGAAGTACACAGGGAAGTTAAATGATGAAACACTCTTATGGAGCCACATCTCCAACCCAGAGAAAACATTTTTTTTTGAGGCTCAGTTCTACATTCAAAAGTACAAAAACCCAAAAAAGGGGTTGGGGTGACAGTCAAGTGTTCTACAAGCCTGAGTTCATTCTCCAGCACTCATGTAAAAAACAGGCAAGTAGCATGTAGAATCCCAGCTCTGGGGAGGCAGAAAACATGCATATCACTAGACAACCAGTCTAGCCTACTACTCTGAGGATCCAAGCCCCAGTTCAAGGCTGTGAAAATCAAGGTAGGACCAGGTGGAATGATACACGCCTTTAATCCTAGCATGGAAAAGGTAAACTGAATGAGGTCAGTCTAATCTACATAAGTGAGACCCTGTCTCAAAATGAAAACATGTTTGAGGGGCTGGAGAGATGACCCAGTGGGGTTAAGAATGTGTACTGCTCTTACAGTGGGCCTGGACTTGAGTTCCCACTCCCAATAGCTCACAATTACCTGTTAAATGCAGTTTCTGGAGATCAGATGCCCTCTTCCTGACTCAGCTGACATATGCACACACCTACATATAAATCAAAAAGTACCCCTACTTTATAAACAAAGTTGTTTATACAATCCTTTCCATTTCTTTACAGGCCATTGATGGCTGCTTTCCTGATGCAAAAACATGGCGATCTGATTGGCTTCAATAAATAAAGAACACAAATCCACAAAACCCAGTGTTACTACCTGGCCCTTCATAAACTTGACCTAAGATGACATTTTACTTAGAGAAAAGGAAAGGGGATTAGGTACCAAATGACTATATTTACAGGAGGCCCCTAAAACATGGTAAAGATTTCTTTTGGAAGACTAAACCACAGCTTGTTAACAAACCAGATACAGTTCTTGGAAGATGGCAGTGTCACTAGCTCAGATAGCCAAGTGTGGAAGAGATGAACAATAACACAAAATCTAGCTTCTCTTTGCTTTGCGATGCCTATGCAGGCTATCAGAAAGCAAGTACAGGGAATAAAAAGGAATCTAGTTGAAGAATGGTGCCATTTATTGGCATATAGACTTCATTTATAGCCATACACACATTGAACACACCCACTGAAAATAGAAGGGTCCCAGAGACGCCCCCTAATTCTAATAATGGAAAAAACTAGACCTTGCAAAGGAGATCAAACACTTAAGAAGGGGGTGAGACAAAACAAGTGGAAGCGTATGGCAGGGATGCACCATCAATGTAGTCATCACCATATGCCCACACTTCTGCAGTATCAGCAAACTTGAGCCCTCTGCAAGAGCACTAAGTACTCTTAGCCACTGAACTGCCATCTCTCCAGCCCCATTTTGTTTTTGATGTTAGTTAGCATCTTCTATGGTCCAGGCTGGCCTGTTCTCATGTTCCTCCAGCCCCAACTCCTTACAGTGAGTGTTAGTGTTGGTTATGGGTATGCACACAGCACATACAACCTTTTGCACTGGCTATTATTACTTTCTTTTAATTTTATAATACTGAAAATTATTCCGTACAGGAGAATGTGAGCTGATCCACTTTGAATGTCAAATACACTCTTGATTTCTCTGAACTACAACAGGTGATAGTGTACACAAGTCAAGGCAAACTATGTTCAGGAAGCAAATGATCTAATGCTAGTCTAAAATTACTAACGCACCAGACAAAGGGGGGACATGTCCAATCTTTGGCCAATGTCATCTACAAAAGTGTTAGGTCATGTTCATAGATATACTATTATGGCCCATGGACTTCAGGTTGGACAAACGTGAAAGAGACTCATTGCTAGAGTTGCCTTTGAAGACAAGGTTAGCATGGAACCTGATTTGACAGGTAAACCGAGGTCTATTTGGAAAAGGCTGAGAACATAACAAAATGACTGAAAGAAGTGCAGTGACAAGAATGCCCTGATGAAAACCAAGCTAAAACTGTCCTGTATTTCGACCAAAACATTATGGCCAAATGCAGATGACCCAGAACTACCAGAGCAGAGCCTTAGCAGCCCAGGATGCAGTCTTGAAGAAACAATGTCTAGCCAGCAATGTCTGTTAAGTGGGCAGAAGTTGAGCTACTCATCTACATTCAACGTTCTCTTTCTGCACATAGTATGACCTGAATGTCAGGAAGGTATACAGACTAATCAGTCCCTCCTGGTCCATTTCCTAATAGGTCAGTGTTACCTTAGCAATGATCACTTCCAGTTTGATGATAAGTAAAGTAGGGACTGAAAACAACCTCTAGTCTAGCCCAATCAAGAAAGTTACAGGAAAGGTCTGGGAACACTCCAGGTCTAGCAATCAAAAGAAGTCTCCTCTACCCAATGTGTATAAACCAAACGGGTTTTCTCACAGCTTGCTTTTGGTGCCTGATAAAAGGCATTACACACCTTTCCTTGCCTGCCTTCTCTCATGGTTGTTCTCCTCCAACACCTAGAATGAAACCTCTTTCCTCCAAGGCTTTTGGTTCTTACATCTCCAGCCACCACTCGTAGCTTTTTGTTTCCTCACTCACTAAGTAACAAGAATACAACCTATTTTACAAGATTGGTGGTATGTTAAAATGCCAACTTTTTATCTGAAATGTAATGGAGTTGAGTATACAAAGTTTTTTAGACAGAGTCTGTCTTTGAACATCATGGAACCAAGATTTAATAAGATAAACCAAGGCCTATTAGGAAAAGTCTGAGAATATAAAACACTGCCTAAAAAGGAGTGCTGTGGCCAAGAGTGCCCTGTTACAAGGCTGACCTTGAACTCACTAAGATCCACCTGCCTCTACCTTCCAAGCAGGGGGATTAAAGGCGTGTGCTACTGTGCCCAGCACAAATTTTTCTCCTCCCTGCCTCCTCTGTTTACGAAGAAAAATAGGCCTCAGGCCATTAGGGATGACCACACTTTGCACTATGTAAGAGATTTGCCATATACCTACAGGCAGTGTGCATACACAGTACCTGTCCCCCTCTAATGATGGCTTATAATCAGGAGTCAGAACTAGTAGGAGCTATGGTCACTAAAGGGTGGGGCTGGTGGTTGCCAAAGTCCTTGGCTCATGACACCGGCACAATCACAACTTCTTCCCCTAATCACCCCCTTCCTTGGCCGATGCACCTGCTCCCTCTGACTTGTTCAGGTGATTACAAGGACACTTGTGTGATTATATTTAGGGCCCACCCAGATAATCCAAAAATCTTTCCCTACTCCAAGAACCTTAGTTTAATCAGAAGTATAAATAAAGCAACACAACTCAAATTTCAGGAGTTAAGGGGTATATTGGACAGTATTTTTCAGCACAGTGCAACACATTCACATAAAGACTTTAAGATGAAGATGTAACGTATGGAACCCTTAGTTCCATCCAAACACACACACCCTTCAAGTATGGTTTCAAAGAACTTCAGACTTCAAATTATTGTATTTCACCAAATCAAAATCTTTCCTTCATTTCATACCTCTGAAGCTAGAACTTGAACAACCTGATGAAATGAGATATTCTCTACCAGGCTTCATGGTTCTAAAGAACACTAAGTTCAACAACCATAGCAAGTACATCCATAAAATGGAAGAGCAGCCAGGTGGTGGTGGAGCACACACCTTTAATCCCAGCACTTGGGAGGCAGAGGCAGGTGGATCTCTGTGTGTAACCTGGCCTACAAAAGAGCTCAGGCCAGCCAGGACTGTTACATAAGAGAAACCCTGTCCCGAAAAACAACAACAAAAATGGAAGAGCAGGGTCACACCTTTGTTCCCAGCACTAGGGAGCCCGAAACAGGAGGATCTCTGCATTTGAGGCTACCCGGTCTGCAGAGTGAGTTCCAGAATAGCTAGGGCCATATGGAGAAACCCCATCTTGGAAAATCAAAAGTAGAAAACAGGAAATTCCAAATAGGTAATATTTCAAGTTTTATACTTTTTAGACACCTGTGGCAGATCCAAAAAAAAAAAAAAAAAAATCACTGTGAAACATGGCACCAAGTTGATGAAAAAAGATACTTTTTATCATTTTGTGTACCATCTTCTCTAGTAGTCAGATTTTCTTTCTTTTTTGAAACAAAATTGGTGTCTGTTGTGTTTATTATAGATTTAAATATGAAATTTAGGGAGGAAAGCAAGAAAAGGTAACATGCAAGCACATGAGTGTGGGTTTCTCAAAAGAGATAATTTTTCTTCCTTTTTAAAATCACGGCGTTTTTTTTGGGGGGGGGGACAGAAAGATGACTCAGTGTTGAAGGCATTTATTTCCAAGTCCAGTGATCTGAGTTGTATCCTTGGAACCCAAATGACAGAAAGAGAACCAACTTCTGAACATTGTCTTCTGAACTCCATATGCACTGTGGCATGTATACATACATGTAATCCTCCTCCTGCTTTGAGTCTATAAGTGCTCTATTTACACCCAAAGGCCTGCCTTTTTAATTTTTCATCTTGGTATCAAGTAAGGAGAGTGTAAATTTCCTTTTTCATCTTGATTGCCAGAAAAGACGCTCATTAAAGAGCTGACCCCAATGATTCTGCTTCTATTTTCCTAGTTTATACATTTACCTACTCATGTACTTTCTGTCTGGATTGAGCCCCCATGCCTCCCATCTCTGGCCATTCTGGTTTCACTTTCATCAAGGACCTACCTTCTCAGCACTGACACCATCCAAACCCACACAGCCATGTTCACTATTCAGGAACAATTAGCACAAGAATTACCTTTAACCACTTTAGAAACCACTGTGCAATGCCAGGCAGTGGTGCTTAATCCCAGCAAGAGGGAAGCAAAGGCAGGTGGATCTCTGAGTTTGGGACCAGACTGGTCTACAGAGTGAGTTCCAGGACAGTCAAAGCTACAGAGAAAACCTGCCTCAAAAAAAGAAAAGAAAGTAAGTTGAAGTAACAAGATGGTCATCTTACTTCTGAGGCAGGGATGTGCTCAGCAGAGCTCTTGCCTATTGTGTGGGACTTGGGTTCTTCTCCAGCACTGAAACAGAAGACATTAAGTATATATGGCTTCCTATTAAACACATGGTCATTTGTAAAGAGGTGTAACTTCTTTGCATTAAAGACTGAAAAAATGGAGACCAGGTAGGGTGTGACTAAGTGGTAACTGTGTACATTTAACACACATGAAGTCTTGCATTTAATCCTTGGTAAAGGAACAAAATAATCTTTTTAAAAAAACTAAGTTGTGTGTGTGTTAGTGCACATCTACAATTCCAGCACTCAGGAGAGTGAATCAGAAAGATTGTCATGAACTTTAAGGCAGGTTGGGCTATATTGAAGTGTCCTGTTTCAAAAAAAAGAAGAAGAAAAAAAAAAAAGACAAGGTCAAAAGTCTTGGTCAGTGCTCCCTAGAGGACAAGTATGATGTGGTTACTAGTAAGGTTCCCTGAAACCACTGGGCTGCTACTGAAAATTAATCATAGGGTTGAGCTATAGCTCAGTGGGAGAGTGCTTGCCTAGTGTGTGCAAGGCTCTGCCTAGAGCCTTACACCACAAAAAGCCACAATGGGCCTCACTAACAAGTTACTTCAAATGAGGAAATAGCCCACCTCATGTACAGAGACCATGCATAAAATACACACCAATACATCAATCAAGTAGCACCTAGGATCTCCCTACCATTTCTTACAAGTCTAACTAATAAAATTAATGCTTTCAATATCCAAATGTTTCAGATATTCAGTCAGCAAATCCACGGTTTTGAACAGATGTTTATAGAGAACAAGCAAGCACAGCACCAGGAGAGTTGAGACAGGAAGACTGCCTTGAGCATGAGGCCAGCCTGAGCTACCTCACAAGTACTGCTCACAAAAAGATGATTCAGTAAGTAAGACTGATGGACCTAAGTTCAGCACTCATGTTAGACCCAAAGGAGGGGGGGGGGAGAAAAGGAGTAGTAGGAAGAGGAGGGACGCTGGCCCGGCCTAGCTCCAGGTTCAGTGTGAGACCCATCTCAAGGGCATATGATGGATGGACTGCATTGAGCAGGACACCTAACATTCTACTCTGGTTTCTGCAAGGCCTCCTACACAACACAACACACACATACACAGAAAAAAGTTGTATGACTTTTAATACGAATTCAAACTAAATATTCTGAGCTTTAAACTTATAAAAAGTTTCCATTTTGTTTATTCTTCCTATTTGATTATTCTTACGCTCTATTAAAGTAGGAGGAAGAACACCTGAGTCAGAGGATGAGTTAAACAAAAGATTACAGATCTTAGGAAATTCATTCTGTAATAACTATTCTAATAATCCATTATGAGCCTCAAGTTTCTCAGTTTCCAGAGACTGAACTGTCTCAGCACGCTTCAAAACAAGCAGAAATGCCTTGTATGCAACCACCCTTAGGTCCAATGTAGGTCTGTGTCTTCTTTTTAAAATGTGTATGGATGTTTTACATGCATGTATGTTATGAGCACCAAAATGGAGCTACAGACAGTTGTGAGTCACCACGTGGTGCTGGGAATCAAACCTGGTCCTTCTGAAAAGCGACCAGGGCTCTTAACCACTGACAATCTACAACCCCAGCCTGTTTTTAATATTTATTCTTTCAAAAGCTTAAAATGCTAGTGGCAGTAGATAGGACAGGAGCTGGGACTGTTCCCAAAAGTGACTTTTCTGCTCCTGTTGGCAGAAGAGAGAACAGCTATCGAGGCAGTTAATAACCTGCAGTGAAGAGTCAAAGGTCACAGGCTTTTTTTTTAACAGGCTGGGACTCCCCTAGTCACCAGATCAGAACTGGGTCTTAGACTGAGATTGCCTTATGTAGGGCATGTAGTTGGCAGAACTGCTTTGGAGAGTTTTGGGGACTTTGTTCTGTGGAAATTCATGATTATGGTCTCTTTATGATAACACAGTAACATGATAACATTACCACAGAGGAATGGCAAATGGCCTTACTGAGAAGCCCCGAGTTTTTCTGAATGTATAGAAGAACAGCAAAAAAAAAAAAAAAAAAAAAAAGTAGTACACATTTGGTTTTATTTCAACTTAATATTGGTTGTTTTCTAGGGTCACATGTTTTCACTCAATTGAGCAAAGTCCTTCCATAGTTGGTTTAACAGAAGACAGTCGTGTAGATTTCTCTCAAAGTTGGACGCTTTTGCTAAGTGATTTCCTTTATTATATAAAGGAAATTATTATATATTAGTTATATAAAAATAAGTCACTCCTGTATGAATCTGACAACTATTTCCAAAAACAAACAAAACCAGCTCTGTCAATAATAAAGGGGAAAAAAACAACTAAACACCAATCTGAAAACTACAAATATTTCAAAACACAGCCAAGCTAAGTATTGAAAATGTTTAGGAAGCTTTAATTTTATGCCCAAAATCATCTGTATTATGGGATACCATCCTGCAAATAGAAATGGACAAATACATGCTAATACAGATACAAAAAGGCAAATATTGTCTAATTCTATCAGTATAAAGTATCTGGGATAGGCAAAATCAGAGACAGGAAGACTAGTGGGAAGAGGGGTAGAGGAGAGTGACTGCTCACAGGTCTGTGAAGTCACTGTGGTGATTTATAATTATCACCCCAATTTTGGCCACAATGTTAGACCCTTGCCTCAAAACAAAACAAGTGGCAGATCATGGTGGCACATTTCTTTAATACCAGCACTGGGGAGGCGGGCTGGTGGATTTCTGTGAGTCTGAGGCTAGACTGGTCTACATATTGAGTTCCAGGGCAACCAGGGCCATATCAAGACTCAAAAAAAAAAAAAAAACCCACAATAACAATAAAAAGCATCAAAAAATGACAATCATTTGTTGTGTAACAATTTCTTAAGAGACTGAAACATTCCATCCTTCAAAAAGCTCCTTAAAACAGAATAGCAAACAACTCAAAAAATATTCAGGAAGTCCCTGAAACTAAGCAGATTCCCTAGGCACCTCCTGGCTAGATCAAACAATAAAAGCTGAGATTCCCCTCAGACAAAAATGAAGCTGAGCTGCAAAAAAAAAAAAAAAAGACACACTAGATCATCTGCTTGCAAGGGGTGTAGACCAACCAAGGCACCTGGAAAGGACAATCCCTAAGCTGTTGAGCTACCTGCAGGCTGTGCAGTGTTGTTCAGGTTCCCAGTCTGTGAACTGGGGTGGGCTTTACTAATGCAGCTATCTTTTGAGTCATTTCTGCTCCTATACATACTCCAATAACACTCACTGGTTCCCCAAGTTGGACTTTCCGGTGATATGCATACTGATCTGTGTGGGTTCCCTACCTAGGTGAGCAGTCCCGTGTGTTTCATCTTCCCAGGAAAAGTTTTGTCACTCAACATCATTGAGATACTACTGAGAGATAAAGTTCTGAACTATGAGAGGTGAAGGAAGGGGACAGTCCTCTACGCCCTTTAAAAGTAATAGTCAGTGTTTTGCTACTGTTTCATTCAAAACATGACCTCCACAAACAATGCTGTCACTCTGAAGTTCAAAGAGGTAACAACCCCACAAAAACAGAGACCTACAAAACCCAAATATCTGGCTTCCACAATTTCCTACTAACACGTATTTAAACCAAAACCCTCAAGAGGTACAAACAAATTTCTAGTGTCTTAAGTCTACCTCTATTCTTGCTGGGGGTGGTGAATCCCACCCTTAATCTCAGCACTTGAGAGGCAGAGGCTGACGGATCTCTTTCAAGGCTAGTCTGGTCTACAGAGCTGGTTCCAGGACAGTCAGGAGAAAACACAGAGAAATCTTGTCTCAAAAAATAGTAAGACTAACCGCGTGTACAACTATTTTTACAAGGGCTGTAGAGGTAACTATTGGTGCTTATGTAAATCTGTGCTACCTAGTTTACTTAATCTAATGCATTAATTCAATAAACTATACAACGTGGAATGGCAATTCATACCTAGAATCAAATGAGATCCATTTCTACTACAGCAACATCACATACATGACAGATTTAATTAAGCTAATCTCCTTCCACTCCTTTGCTTATTGCATGGCCTTAATTCAGTTCTGAAGATTAAATTATTTTTCAGAACCTGAACTTGGGACATGCATAGTTGACCACACACCACTTAGCTCCTTTTTGGTAATAACTGCAAGCCACAAAGGCAAGGAAGGGCCATTTATCACCAAGATATTCTGAGGAAATAGGCCATCCCTTGCTACTGTCATCAAATATTTATAACCACTGTTTTTGCAGACCACTACTCAGTAACACACCAGACAATTAAGGTTTTAAATAAACAGACATTAAAATACCCCCAAGCTGTTCTATGTGCCCTTGTACAGCCAGTTACACAAGGGAAGTAATGACTAAATGCTGACTTAATTGTAAATTAACCCACATTAGCCAGGTCTCTCACTTTCTCCCCAAACTGGCTGTCTCAATACACACTACTTCATCAATCAATCGCATACTATCAAGTCCCCTCCCCCACCGCCAATCTGGAAAAGCAAGTTAACACTTTAGGAAAGATCAAATGCCAAACGGGTAAAAGCTGTTTTATAAGTTTTGTATGGTTAATGTACTTGGTACCCCAAATTTGGTAAATTCATCTAAAGCTCTAAACCTGTTTTTTTTCTTTTTGGTTATTCCATTTCTACTAAAAGGGGAAAAAAGTTTCTAAAGTTTAAATACGTCAGTATACAAATTATTTGTTACCCACCAAAACGTGTGGTAGGCAGCATTTGATTAGGTAGTGGCTAATTTCGTTTTATGTAAATATACAGCTCCTAATAAAACACTTAAACTGCTCAACAGATTCTACCCAGAGAGTGCAGAACAGCGTCCTGAGCACTTCCTACTAGATTTCCGTAGTAGAGCTCTTCTTCCTCTCTGAACCACAGACCCATTAAGCTTCTTGTCATCTTGACGCTACTAGACCAGCTTTTCCGTTAGGGACCTTCATGTATTTCACGAATTCCTCTGAATTTTAACAGTGTAATAAATAAATCACATCATATTGAGGCCCTGCCCAAATATGAGAACTTAGTAAAACGTAAAGGGCTCTCAAACTCAAATTTTATCATCACAAGGGCCACGTGAACTAGCTACGGTGTGATTATTCTGTCTAGGTAGTATATGGCTAGCATGTTGATGTAGTATTGGAAAAAACGAACAGTCAACAGCTCTTCCGAAGCTCTAAACTGAAAGGATTTTACTCTTTCAATATAGGCTATTTGGGGCCTTACACGATCTTCCTGACCTTCGCTAAGAGCCGTTTAATATAGTAGAACAAATTAACCATTTTTTATAATTCTTTTGGTGAGGAAAACAAAGAGCGCTGTTTATAAAGTAAAAAGGCTACAGATGTAGGAAACTGCGACTTTTATTAGTTTGGTGGCAAATATCCACAGCTGTGCAAACCAGCCCACCCTATCCGCATAGGGCCCAACATTTAAAAACCAAAATCTACAACGCGTCAAGACTCAAAGACCAGTGAATGCTCGGCCCTTCTTTCCAGAACTCCCGTTCCGGGTCGAGGAGGCGAGGGAGCGCGCTGGCAGCGCGGGTGACAGGCTCCAACCGCCGTCGAACCCGCACACGCGAGCCCTACGTGCCACCCAAGTCCCGCCCCGCAGCGGCGACGGCCCCGGCCAGCGTGACCGCGGGGCAGCAGCGGCGGGCTCCGCGCAGCCCGATCGGCGAAGGGCTTCGAGGAGACGCTACGCGTCCGAGAGAGCGGGGCGGGACCGCGCCACCCCCCAGGGGACGGCGAGGGAACGGCGCGCGTCCGGCCCGCACCGCGGCCCTGTCAACGCCCGGCGGGTGGCTCGGCGCGGGGCGGCGCCCTCAACCGGCCCGCCGCACGTCCGTTGGCACGGGCGTGGAGGAGCGCCGGCCCCTCCCTCTGCGCCTGCCGCCACAGCCCGCTTCCGCTCGCTCAAACTACGCCATTGCGGCCTAGCCGGGCGCCGCCCCTCCCCCGCGCCGCCATCTTCGCGGCCCGCCGCCCCCGCCATCTTTTGGGGCCGCCATACTTGCCCGGGCGGAGAAGATGGCGGCGCCCATCACACACATAAAACATGGCTTCCCTTCAAAACAAAAACATCCCGAGCAGCGGCGCGCCGCTGGCACTCACCTGAGGACCACATGGTGACGGAGAACTCGCCCTCCAGGGTTTTGATCTGCACCTGCTTCTGCTCCCACTTCTTATTGCCCGGGTCGGCGCCGCCGCCGCCCGCCGCGCCGGCCCCGCTGCCCAGGTAACTCTTCTTGCCACTCTTCTTGCCGCCGCCCTTCTTGACGCGGCCGCCGCCCGACGAGGACCCGCCGCCGCTCTTGCCGGCCGCCGCCACGGTGACCAGCGTCTGCTCGATGTAGTCGTCGTCGCCGCCGGCCGGCGCGGGCACCGGGATGAGGATCTGGTCCTCGAACCCGTCCTCGGCGCGCAGCCCGTCCGAGTCGTCGCCACCCACCACCTCCTCGCGCGTTTGCACCAGGATCACCTCCTGGTGGTGGTGCACCTGGCTCGGGTCGTCGGTGACCAGCGGCTGCAGCGCAATCATCGGCGGGTGGTGGTGGTGGTGGTGGTGGTGGTGGCCGGCGTGCCCGTGGCCGCCCCCGCCGCCGTGGTCGCCGCCGCCGCCGTCCTCGTCGTCTTCGTCGTCCTCCTCCTCCTCGCCCACCACCGTGGTCTCGATGGTCTCCACCGGGATGGTCTCCACCTCGATCTCGTGCAGTTCCACGATCTCGGCCGGCATCTCCGAGCCGTCCGTGGCAATGTAGAGGGTGTCGCCCGAGGCCATGGCTGAGGGCTCCGCCGCCACGGCCGCGGCGGCCTCGGCTCCTGGGCTGCGGGAGGGCGGGCGAGGAGGCGGCCGGCCGTGGGGAAGGAAGGCAGAGGGAGGAAGGCGGCGAGCGGGCGGGGGGGGAGAGGGGGCGGGCGGCGGGGGAAGGGGCGGGCGCGGCGGCCGCGGGGCTTCCCCGCCTCCCTAGCTCGGTGCGCCCCGCGCTCGCTCGGCCGCTGCTGGTCCTGCTCCCCGCCTGGCTTGCCTCGCCTCAGCTGCCCGCCCTGGCCGCGCCTCCTCCCGCCCTCCGGGCCGGCGTTACGCTGCCCCCTTCCTCCTGCGCCTCCGCCTCCTTCCACACAAATACCAACTCCTCAACCCGAGCCCAGATCTCGCCGCCGCCGCCACACTCTGCTCCGGCTCGCCCTCGCGAGACTTCCGCGAGGACCGCGGCCCGCCCCGCCTCGATCCCACTCGCTGTTCCTGTCCTTGGCTCCTCCCTCCCTGCCAATCGCGCTGGCCCACTAGTCTTCGAGGCCCCGCCTACTCACCCGGGCTCTTCCCGATTGGGGCCGCTAGGGTAGGGGGCGTGGTGGCCTTCACGCGCGCTGGCTGGCCCCCGGCGCGTGACGTCAGCTCCGCGCCGCCGTCGCCTTACGGCGCTCCGCGTCGCGCGGACCCCGCCTTCCGCGGTGCAACAGTGACAAAACTGCCGCTTGGGGCCGGGGCCACCTTCGGGAGTGGGGTGTCGACGCTGCGCCTTCCGCCTCAGGAGCCGGAGAACGTTCCGCGTGACCCCGGCGCACGGTAACTAGAGCTGGGCTGAGGGGGGGGGGGCGCGCCTTGGGCTGCTATGTTGCCGGCGGAGCGTGCGAACAGCGGCTGCGTCGCCGCAATAAAGTCTGCTCTGACGAGAAACGCCTGTGCTTGTGTTTTTTGTTGTTTTGCGTTTGTCCTTGACTCTTGGGTTCGGCGAGTGGTGGCCCCGGGAGTGAAAGACCGAGGGCAAATCCCGCCGCGGGTGCCGGCCCGGAACTCTACGGCTCTCGTGCCGGTGGGCGGCGCGCGCTGGGGCGACTGCGGCGGGCGGAAGCGGCGCGCGCAGCCCTGGGTTCACCGTTGGAAGTGTGTCCGTTATTCTTTTATGACCCGCGGAAACCGGAGACCGAGCCGTTGGGTGCCTGTTGGAACTGAGGATCTCTGCTGCTCCAGTAGTGGACTCCACTATTGTAGCGTTCTGAAATTCCCCTGGTATCTTGGGATGTCTTGACATAGGCTTCGCCTGTTCTTTGCTCTCATAAGTATTCCTTTTTTTGCCTCCTTGAAAATTGCGCCGCTTTCTTTTCTGTGATCCCCTTTATAGCTATAACAGCTTGTATTTTCCTGGTGCAGATCAAATTGAATTGCTTAAGATACATTGTACCTAAGCGTTTCACATTGTACCTAAAGTGTTTCTGCGTATCCATTCTGTCAACGAACAGCAACACAGGATGGCTTGCTTTTTCAAGAGAATCAAGAAAAATTCGAAAATTTGGAGAAGTGTGTCGTTGTACACTTGTTTCTACGTTTAACGACCTACTTCATCTGTTGGACATTCTGGTTTACTCTTATCTCCTGGAGTGTTGAGACCAGAGAGTACCTTACATACATCTTTGATAAACTTGTTTAAACAGTTACACATCTTATACTTTTGTTTGTTATTTTGTTTTTTCTTTTTCAAGACAGGGTTTCTCTGTGTAGCTCTGGTTGTCCTAGAGCTCACTGTGTAGGCCAAGCTGGCCCAGAGCTCACAACCACCTGCCTCTGCCTCCTGATTACTGGGCTTAAAGGTGTGTGCCACCATCGCCCACATCTTATAATTTTGAACATAAAGTCAAAACAAGATTTACTTGTGCATTCTTATAATCAGAGGGAAGGGACATTGGATAGAAGCTTAAGGCCAGTCTTTGCTACAGGTATACCTGAAATTCTTTTCTGAACCGAATAGCTCCCCAGTCTGTCCAGAAATCTTGCAGTTTTCTGCCTGATTCCCAAGTTTGAAGTTACTCATTTGTGCCACCACGTCCTACCTTGGAGTCCTTTATCTTGGCATGAAGACAAATGGTTATTGACATGTAATTTAAAAGGTATGTCTTACACCAGCAATTGCATGCTGTTTTCCTCCCACCTGTATGTATGAGCAGGGACTTTGGCTGACCTGTCTACAGTGTAGTCCCTGGAGTGATTATTTCACTTTTGGATTCTTCCATAAAGGGACTGTGTGATGGTCCTGGCCGATTCGTAGACCTTCAACAGTTCCAGCTTGCTCCAAATCTCCATTTGCTGGGGAGGTAGACCAGAACAAGCATGGAAGGAACAAGACTGAAGGATTGTGACAGCTGTACAAACTTCTAGTGTCCTGGAAATCAGAGCTTGTTAACGGTTGAGAAATGTGACAGATAGCCTGTGAAGAGTGTTTTCTTTGGCCACTTGGCCAGGCCACCAGCAGAACAGAGTTGTGGCCTGTTAGCTGAGAACTCCTTTTGATGTCTCTGAAATTGCTGTTATTTCCCATTTGTCGGAAACTTACCTTAAATGCATTTAAGGCATGTGTATGGGAAAACTGGAGGGCAAGTGTAGGCAGAAAGAAATGTCAGTTAAAGGGAACCTGATACCTCTTATCCATGATGTATTTAGCGAGGAATTACTTGTGTGAGTCATGTATAGTAGGCAAGCATTTTTATCACACAGCCACAAGTCCAGCCTTTACTTTTTTTTTTTTTTTTTTTTTTTTAAAAAGCAGGATCTTTATTATCTCTGGCTCTCCTGGAACATGCTATATAGACCAGGCTGACCTTAAACTATGAGCAATTCACTTGCTTCTGCCTCCAAGAGCTAAGATTCTAAAGACATGTGCCCGGCCTTCAATGTCCTTTGAATAAAATCAAGCCAACTGTTAAATATGTTTACAGACAAGCACTTTGACTCACGGTTGTAATTCCAGTGCTCAGGAAGCTGAGACAGGAGGATCACTGAGAGTTACAGACTAGCCTGGGTTACTAGACCTCATCTCAGAAAGCAAAACAATACAGTCTGACTGTACCATATTCTTACATCTGGTAACTTGGGGTTGGTTTAGGCACTGTATTCTTGCTATCCTCTTTACAGCCATGTAATTTGGCTGCTTTGTGAAATTTCCAGGGTTTTTGTGTTTTTGCTGTTTTCAACAGTTTTGTTACATAGTGTAGGCTTGTCCTGAACCCTCAGCCATCCTTTGGTCTCAACCTCCCCAGTGCTGAGATTACTGTAGGCACACTACCTGGAGGGCTGTGCTTTTAGGTTAGTTCTGATGTCTAGTTGTTTTGTAGTTAATTAAAATGGGAATGTGAGGCTTTGTTAAGAATTGAGACTGTTAGACAGGAAAAAGTGGAAGGTTTTTTTTTCTAGTTGTAGGAACTGGAGATCCTTTTTGGATCCTAACATCTGGGCTATAAGAGAGATATTTAGACCTCTGAAATTTATATTAGGTTTGGAGTTCAGATCAGGGTGAAAAAAAATCTAACTGTACATGAAACATCCCATGTCATGTCTGTAAACCAACACCATTTACTCAATAGTTCATTTTATTTCTTTTTGTATAGCCTTGCTCAAATTCTTTCTTTTAGGTCAAATGACTTGTGAATGAGTCTATGACTGTTGCTCAGAAAAGTTGAAATTTTGTCATAAATTAGCTTTTTTTGGTGTTTTTTTTGTTATTGTTGTTTTTGTTGTTCAGATAGTCTTTTCCACTATTGGGCAAAGAAAAACAAGTTAATACATAATAATGGGTTTCACATGACATTTTCATCCATACACACAATGTATTTCAATAAACATATACCCCTATCAGTTTCTCCACTCTTCCTCCCTAAACCCCTTCCTCTTCCCAGCTAGCCCCTTACTTTCATGTTGTGTGTGTGTTTATGTGTCTGTGTCTAGCTTCTGATAAGTTGCATGACCATGGTAGTGATTGTAACCACATTTTATTGCATCGCTGTTGCAATATGAAATTGTAGGGAGTGTGTGTATGTGAGGCAGGTTAGTATGGTAGAGTGGGAAGAGTTTGTACAGGTGGGAGTTGCCTGGTCCTCTGCCGGGGATTTTGTGCTTAATAAGGGGTTAAGAGAGTCCAGCACCTGTGTGAGGCCAGAGGGATAGATGCTTTGATAAACAGGCAGCCTTTGTGCCAAAGAGGAGGTTGACTATGAACAGAAAGTTCACCAGTACTTACTAGCTTTTATTTATTTATTTTATTATTATTATGGGGGAGTGTGGGGCACATAAGTACAGGTATCCACAGAGGCCAGAGGTGTCAGATCCCCTGTGGCTGGGTGTTATGTGTAAACAGCCACCAATAAACATAGGTATTGGGAACTGAACTTGGCTTCTCTGCAAGAGCAGAACATTTTCTTAATCACAGAACCATATCTCTTCAGCCCTCTCATCTATCTGTTAGGAAGAGCAGAGAGGCTGAAGACAGGCTCCATCCTAGCTTCCTGGAATAGAGACCTCTGAGAAGGAGCATTCCAACTGTGAGCAGGAACTCAAGAACTGAAGCAGAAGCCATGGGTGAATGCTGTTTTACTGACTTGCTTTCTGTAGCTTTCTCTACTTGCTTATACCAGCCAGGATCACTTGCCCAGGGGGTGCCACTGCCCACAGTGACCTGGGCCCTCTCACATCAATCGTTAATCAAGAATATACCCCATAAGAATGGCTGTAGGCCAGTCTCTTGGAGGCAGTAGAGACTCCATCTTTGACTCCTTCCCCAGTTCCCTTTGAGTGACACCAAATTGGTAAGTTTACCTCTGAGCTATTTCTCAAATATTCATACCTGTTCCTGTTCCTGTTGACTTCAAGAAGGCTCAAAATCTGGCTCCATCCGTATGCACTCCTTTCCCAAAGAATTCCTTAATTTTTCTGACATTAATATACAGCCTCCTTGCCTGTTCAAACCTTTCCGAGATTTCCCAGGGCCTCGGTAGAATAGCTCCTCAACAGACATCTGAGCCTCAGGCCTCATTGCCCTACTTTCTTGCTACCTGAAGATAGTGTATACCCTTGTATAAAGGCCCTCATCTCCTTCAGCTTTCTCTTGAAATGTGGTCTGAATGACATCTCTCAGAAGCGTTCTTGGAAAGTACTTTTGTATCACTGTTCAAACTGTTGTCCTCATACTTACATTAAAGAACATGCCCAAAGTGTCTCTGCTTTCCCAAAGAAACATGAATTCTTTTTTTTTAACGTGCATGAATGCTTTATCTGCATGTATGTGTGTGCACTGTATGTGTGCCTGTTGTCTACAGAAGTCAGAAGAGGGTGTTGAATCCCCTGGAACTGGAGTTATGGATAGTTGTGAGCCACCATCTGGGTGCTAGGAATCAATCTTAGTCCTCTGTAAGAACAGCCAGTGCTCTAAACCTCTGAGCCATAGCTCTACCCTGAAATACACATTCACTGAGGGCTGGGACAGGTTGGAAAGAACCAACCTAATTCTGGACACAGTGGCCCTGTTGGAACAAAGTTGACTGGGTTGGACCATCTAAGGCAGGTCTTATCTTTGTTTCTGTAGCTCTCCATGGTTCTGAGCACTGTACTGGTGATGAGACCGCAGCCTTCTTTGATGGGGTTTCGGGTAAAGAAAACAAATAGTTCTTTCAGGCTGGGTCTAGAAGGAACCAGCCCTCTGAGAACGTGGGACTCTCATTAGTAAATCCTTAAGTCTCTCAAATAGCCGTACTTGTAAGCAAATGACAAAATAGCTGAAAAAGCTCTAGAAGGTCATTTAACACAGAAATCACAAGGCAATGGTGGCACATGCCTTTAATCCTAGCACTCAGAAGGCAAAAGCAGATGGACCTCTGAGCTTGAGTCCGGCCTGGTCTACAGAGCTAGTTCAGGACAGCCAGGGCGCCATAGAGAAACCCTTTCTCAAAAAAAAAAAAAAAAAAAAAAAGAAAAAGAAAAAAGCAACAAACACACTGAGAACTCATGGGTCAGTTGGGCACTTGGCTTGGTTGTCAGATACTGGCCTAGCATGCTCAGAGTCCTGGGTTCCATAGCCAGCATTCCCTAAACCAGCATGGTGTACCACAGGGAGAAGGGGAAGCTCAAGGTTATCCTCAAACTACTTAGAGTTGGAAGCTGTCCTGGTATACGTGAGCCTCTGTCCCTAAACAAACAGGACTAGAAAGATGGCTCCACAGTTAAGAGTACTTGCTACTCTTGCAGAGAGGATAGAGTCAGTTCACAATGCCCACATCGTGGCTCACAACCACCTGTAACTCCAGTTATAGGATCTGGCCTCCACAGCTCCTGCATGCCTGGTGTACATTCATACACTCAGGCACACACATAGACATGAAAAAAGAATTAGAAATCTCTAGTGTCATTTGTCCTCAAACTACATGTAAGTGATGTCTATTTGTGTTTATTTTCTGAAAGGTGTATTCCAAGGAGAGAGTCAGTCCTAAGGGAATCTAAAGTAGGCAGTGCTTTGGGAGAGAATCAGGCAAAGCTGGCACGGTCTCTCTTTCAGCCCTCCCAAAGCAAATATACTCTTAGAAGTAGAGCCTGTCACAGTTACCACCAGGAAGGAGCCCATTTCCTATGATAAAAGTGTGGTAAGGAGGTACTAGGAATGAAGTCTGGGGTCTCACATGTCCAAAGCAAGTCCTGTACCACTGAGCTCTGCCCTACCCCCAGACAGTTACATTCTAAAGTGCGTAATGTTTTATTCAAACAAAAAACTGGGGGGGGGGGAGCGTGTGTGCCATAGTGTGTATGCGGAGGTCAAAGGACAGCCTTAGCTATTGGTCTGTGACTTGTTTGAAACAGGGTGTCTTTGCTGTTGAGCCGCTGCACACACCTCGCTAGCTGGCCCCAAAATTTCCTATCTCACTGTAGGAACACTGTGATTACTGACACATGCCACCACACCCATTTTTACATGATATGCTGGTAGGTTTGGTGGGGGGCGGTGATAGAAGAAAGACTAAACAAGCCATGAGGAATAAGCCAGTAGCCTCTGTCTCATTTCCTGCCTCCAGGATCCTGCTCTTAGTTCCCTTCATGGTGGACTGTAAGCTGTCAGTTTAAATAAATCCTTTTCTTCCCAAGTTGTTTCAGTCATGGTGTTCATCAAAGCAAACAAAAGCAAACTAGGACACATGAGTTCTGGGGACTCAGACTCAGATTCTCGGAGCCCAGACCCTGGATGCCTTAACTATGGTCAGCAGGTCACAGGCAGACAGAAGTGTCCGTAGGTTCACTCACAACTCTGGTTTTTTTAATTTATTTTTTTCTTTATTGATATTTATTGAGCTCTACATTTTTTTTGCTCCCCTCCCTGCCTCTCCCCTCCCCTCTTCAGCCCTCCCCCAATGTCCCTATGCTCCCAATTTACTCAGGAGATCTTGTCTTTTTATACTTTCCCATGTATATTAGGTCTATGTAAGTCTCTTTTAGTGTCCTCATTGTTGTCTAAGTTCTCTGGGATTATGGTTTGTAGGCTGGCTTTCTTTGTTTTATGTTTTAAAACCACCTATGAGTGACTACATGTGACAATTGTCTTTCTGTGTCTGGGTTACCTCACTCAAAATAATGTTTTCTAGGAAATGTACCACAATTTCTTTATCCATTCTTCGATCGAGGGACATTTAGGTTGTTTCTAGGTTCTGGCTATGACAAACAAAGCTGCTATGAACATAGTTGAGCACATGTCCTTGTGGCACGATTGAGCATCCTTTGGATATATACCTAAAAGTGGTATTATTGGGTCTTGAGGAAGGTTGTTTCCTAATTTTCTAAGAAATCTCCACACTGACATCCAAAGGGGTTGTACCAGCTTGCATTCCCACCAGCAATGCAGAAGTGTTCCCTTTTCCCCACACCCTCTCCAGCATAAGTTGTCATAAGTTTTTGATCTTGGCCATTCTTACAGGTATAAGATGGTTTTGATTTGCATTTCTTTTTTTTTTTTTTTTTTTTTTTTGGTTTTTCGAGACAGGGTTTCTCTGTGGCTTTGGAGCCTGCGCTGGAACTAGCTCTTGTAGACCAGGCTGGTCTCGAACTCACAGAGATCCGCCTGCCTCTGCCTCCCGAGTGCTGGGATTAAAGGCGTGCGCCACCACCGCCCGGCTTTGATTTGCATTTCTCTGATAACTAAAGATGTTGAGCATTTCCTTAAGTGTCTTTCAGCCATTTTTAGATTCCTCTGTTGAGAGTTCTCTGTTTAAGTCTTTACTCCATTTTTTTTATTGGATTATTTGATCTTTTGGTGTCCAATTTTCTTGTCACTCACATCTCTTTAACTGAGTGGTTAGCAGGTCACAGGCAGACAGAAGTGTTCATAGGTTCACTCACATCTCTTAACCGAGTGGTCTGCGGGTCCTAGGCAGACAGAAGTGTCCGTAGGCTCACTCACATCTCTTCTAGCTGTTCAGTGGTCATTTTTCTTGTTCTGCTCATTTCAACCTTTTCTTCAAGTTCCTTCCTACCAGAATCGTTCTAGATTCCACTTGGAGTAGATAGCTGTCCAACAGCGTGACCCTGCTGCCAGGACGCCATGCACTCATGCTTTTTAGTGTGCAGTACTGCAGGCTGGGGCCAGGGACTCAGTGGGAGAGAACACATGCTTAGTAGCATGACTGTGGCCCCAGAGCCATCCCCAGCATGGGAGGGAAAGATAAAGCTACAGTTCGCAGATGGGCCACTGCTTGTGTTCATGTTTCCCTACCACTTATTAGAACAGTTGCTTTTAGAATCCAGATTTAGGAACTTGAATGTGCCATAGTTAACATGTAAATCTTCATGCCAGGGACTACTGCAATGTGATTGTTACCAGTTTAGTGTAGCTAACTGTAATTCTTGCCATTCTTGTAAGAACTGTTCCAAGTACATTCATTAATGTGTCCAGTTGGCACAACCCTAAGTCATTAGTACTATCCACTCTACTGTATGGCTTAGGAATATTCAAAAGTGCCATCAGTAGATGGATTAAGGGATGTTTTCTGACTCTAAACAGTATATTAGTACGTTTGTGACAGGTGTTATGAAGCCCAGGCTGGCTTCAAGTTGATATGTAGTGAAGGATGTCCTTCAATGAGTCCACCTACTTCTGCCTCCTGAGTGCTGGGATTACAGGGGTCTGAGACCAGTCCCTTCCTGTCTCTCCACCATGGGGTAAGGCACCCCACTTCACTACCTGCTCACTCCTGTAGTGTTGAACCTTCCCATGTGCACACCCAGAAGTATTTGAGCAAGTGGCTGTGGACCTCTGAAACTGACCCAAAATAAATCCTCCTGTAAGTTGTTTTCTGAAGACAAATGGCTCCATAGTAGATGCTTCATTGCTGCTCTACATCCCTCTTGATGCAATCAGCCACCCCTCTTCACACGGCTCAGTTTATTTCTTTTCAGGTAGTAGGTAGAGGTCATTGTGGGTGTTTTCTTTTGCAGTGCTGGAGTTGAAGCCAGAGCCTTGATGCTCGGCTTTGAAGCACATCCCTAACACAAGAGTAGAAAAACTTTTGACCTCTTGATAGGCAGGGGAATGTACTTAGTGTCATTTTAAAATGGTTAAGGCAATCAGTTTTGTTAGATGTATTATACCCCAGTAAAATTTGTTTGGTTTGGTTTGGTTTTTGTTTTGTTTTCTGAGACAGGGTTTTTCTGTAGTTTTGGAGCCTGTCCTGAAACTCTCTCTGTAGATCAGGCTGGCATCTGACTCACAGAGATCTGCTTGTCTTTGCCTCCCAAGTGCTGGGATTAAAGGCATGCACCACCACCACCTGGCTTACTACATAATTGTGTGTGTGTGTGTGTGTGTGTGTGTGTGTGTGCGTGCGTGCGTGCGCAGGTGTGTGTGGACCATGTGCATACAAGAGGCCAGAGATCATTAGGTGTTCTCTATCATTTCTCTATTCCCTTGAGACAGGGTCTTTTCTGAAATTGGAACTGGTTTTTGGCTACAGTGGTGATCAGCAGACACTCTTGCCTCTGAGCCATTTCCCTAGACCCTTACTATGTTAACTTTTTAAGTGCATATTTGGTTTACGCTATACAATGAACATAAAAGCCAAACCTAAACTCTGGTTCACAGAGGCAAACTTTTTCCGACATGCTTCTCAACTCTTTCAGTATGCCTTTTCCCAATCCAGTCAGGACTGGGAATGCCCTACTTGTCTGCTTAGTCATACTGTTCAAGTTATTAGAGTGAGCTCTAAGAGCTAGGGGCCCATAATTCCATGGATTCCACATGAGTAAACCACAAAATTCTCAGGAATAGACACCAGCCATACAGAGTAATTCTTTTGATCCTTGCACCAGTTCCCACAGGAGTATTTGACGGCTGTCGGCTACTAGTCAGGAGGGCTGCTGCAAGGCACTGCCCCACCATTGTGAGTTCCTGTGCTCACACCCTCGGCCTCACTGCACCATGTTGTAAGAGAATTCTCCATCTGTTTTCCCAGTGGCCTCACCAGCCACCAGAACAGTTCTTTCAGTGACTACATAGGCACAGTTCTTGCTGCCTGATGAACTGAGGGGCTGCTGTTCTCGTGCTTCTCTGTCCTGGAACGTCACAGCTCTACTCACCTCCAGGGAGTTCTTTGCCCCCACTTTCCTATAAGTAAAGCCTCCCATGAAACACAGCCCCTCTGCCGGGTATTTTCAGCCACCCCATATCCCCCCACCAAAGCCTTCCTTCCTTCCCTTTGAATGGCCAGAGCTTTCCTCAGCCTTCCAGTGTACCAGGAGCCCTCCCTTTTGAGCCACCTATTTCCCTGTCCTTCATGTTGGGTGTTCCAGACAGCTTCAGGCTTTGAACTGGACTTGTGTGAGAGAGAACACCTTCACTCCCTCCTGTTCCTATGCTGTGAGAGCTTGGAGAAAGCCAGGAGAGAGAATGCAGAGTGAAATTTGACTGTCAGACTCCTGCAGAGGTAGTTGAGTGAAAAGAGCATCTCAGCTGTGACATCTGTGACCCAGAGCAGAGGAACCAGAAGCCAGGTGAACGGAGGAAACCAAGTCCCTCCTCTGTCCGTGACTGTTCTCCCGCTCCCTGGCCCCTCTCCGACTGCACTCCTTTGTTTCTCCTTGTGCATTCTGTCTCCCTGCTACTGCTCCTGCCCCCAGTAGTTTGTCTCCTCTCCTGTCCCTCCTGTGTCTCTCACTCTTCCCACCCTGCTTCACTGCCTTCTCCATAGCAAAGAGCATTAATGTACAGATATCACACTTGTCCTATTTTTCAGCTGTGGCTTCATGTGTTATTAATAGGGCCAATAGATGAGCTGTGCTCTGAGCCTTCCCCCTCCCCCTAAGAATATTTCATCATACATTATTTTTTTTTTTTTGCTTCATGGCTTTTAATTGATTTTCCCATGGATCCTCAGACTTCTATAGGAAAACTCCTTGTTCTCTGAAGCAGGGAATCTGGAGCTCTGCACAGCACCCCGAACAGTCCTCAGCGGGCCGTCACCTGCCCTACCTGCAGTTCATTCCCCGACCCACTACACCACCCAGAAACCTAGGCATGGACCTTTGCCTGCTGTGTGAAGGAGTCTCATTAAATCCTTCCTTCTCCCCTTAAAGCTGAACCTAAGTCTCCTTCTTCGCCACGTGTCTTTCGGGGTGCAGACACTGGCAGGATGACACTTTCTAGGTCTCCTCAGTCCCTCGGTTCCCTATGAACTGGATTCTGTCCAACATGCCGAGCTTCAGAGGCTAAAGCTGGGCATCACCAACCTTGCTGGCATGTTTTCTAGATCACACACTCATGGTTTCCTGGGCCATTCCTAACTAGGGCTTAATGCCCTGCATCCACACCCTCCCCCAGCTCCCTCTTAGCTGTCAGGCACACTGCTCCCTCACTTCCTTAGAGTCAGGATAGTCCCTTCTCTCTGGAACACAGAAAGCATCTTCCATTCCAGCATGGGGCAGCTCCAGCTTCCCCACCTCCCCATTTCCTCAGAGTGCCACCTGTGTTTGTTCAGTACTTAATCCAGGGGCTGCTGCACTGAGCTGCCCTCTTACTGATAAGTGACAGCCTGAGATACTGGGAAGGCATGCCCAGCTGCCAGCAGCATATGGATGCTGAGCCAGGTACACAGCTGCTGTAGGGGCCTCTGTCTTTTTAGTTAGCTTGCATAGCAGCAGGCCCCGCTGCCATTTCCTGCTTTAAAATGATCCTGTTATACTGAGGGGTCTTTAAGATGACAAGTCATCTGTGTTCATCTAAATGGCTACATAGTTTTGTAAGGTTCTGCCAACAGCAGGATTCTATTCAGGAAGTCCTCAGCAGGGCGGGGCCTGGGTTACTGATGTCACTCACTGTCCTGATGGCAGATTTATAGGCTTTCACTGTGGGTAAAGGCTCAGCTCTGCCTCCTCTGGGGCTAGAAGGTCGGCTCTCTACTGGTTGTGAAAGCAGTGGGGGCTGCTGTGCTGTGGCCTAGCTGTTCAGGAAGCTGGTAGTGAGGTCCGCCCTGAGAGGTCAGTGGGGCACATATAATATGCTATAACCAGGCAGTTCTTGTTGTCAGCCCTCCTGTGTCCGTCTTTAAAATGACCAACCATTAAGTTGGTGATAAAGATGGGGAGTTAACTGGTACAAGGACCAGATGGTGAAAAGGAAATTGACACTACAAGGCAGAGGACAACTCAGCAGCCCAGGCTTGCAGGGCTTCCGGACATCTGCCTGTGACCAGAAATGCAACAGAAAACTCAGGTTGGGGCAGGGGACTTAGGCAAGGTGTCTGAGCCCTGAGCCACCGGTGTTCTGGCCATGCGAAGGAAAAGGCAAGGTGAATCACATGGCTTCCCCAGGGCCTGAATCCCTCTGCTGTCAAGTTCTTGGCTTCCTTCCCCATCTGTCTCTTCAGTGCTATGCAGGTTGGAAGCTGGAAAGAAGGGCTGGGAACATGCCTCAGCCTCCAGTGGGCAGGTGAACACAGAGGAGCTTGGCTGGGGCTTGGCCTTGTAATTATGGTGGCAAGAACCTGGGATGCTGGTAGCAGAGCTCAGCCCTAGTCCAAAAGTCTTAGAACCAGAAAATCTGTGCTATAACTCAGTTCATGGTGGAAGACCTAGGAACTCGGGACGGCTGGGGTATGTCTGTGTCTGGATTATGAGACCAGCAAGCCTAAATCCTGACATCACAGCTGCAGAAGGAAAACCTGTCCTCTGCTCTGATTGCTGAGCCTGCCTCAGAGGGCAGGGCTGCCCTGGAGACACAGACACACCCAGAACAGAGCTCCACCAGCTTTCTAGGGATTTCTAATCCAGTCAAGCCCATACTGACTGACAAGTCTCAATGCTTGGCTTTGGGCAAGTGACCCAGCAAGTAAACAGTTCTGGTTGTCTAGGGAAGTGTGAGAATAAAGCTAGGTAGCTGAGATAAATAAAGCCCCTTGGCTCCAGAACATTTCTAGGAAGCACAAGGAAGGATAGAAGAGGAGATCTGGCCCACAACAGGAGAAAACTAAATTCTGCTGTCTCTGGCGCTCACTCCACTGACGTTAGCTTTGAACTATGGTGTCTGCGAAAAAGCCCCAGAACACTCTGACCTGTGTGTTTTCTACTGGTTCCCATGTGGGCTTTACTTGTAACCTGTAGAAGGATCTAGGAGCCCCTAGGTGTGCTTGAACCAAGGCAAGGGGCAAGGCTCACCAGCTTGCTTCTGTGAGGATCCTTTAAGCTCCTAAAGGACAGGGCCACCTCTAATCTGTGTCTTGCCAGAGCCTAGTAAAGTTCAGAGGTGGCAGCTAAAGGGACAGACTCATGGGGAAACCAGGTCCCAGCCCAGCAGGTTTAGCGAGGGGGTAAATATCTCTCACTGGACAGAAAAAAAAGCCAAATTTAAAGCACCCAGAATCTGTCAATTTATTAAGCCGTCCTTTCCCACTCTTTTTTTTTTTTTTTTTTTGGTTTTTCGAGACAGGGTTTCTCTGTGGCTTTGGAGCCTGCACTGGAACTAGCTCTTGTAGACCAGGCTCGTCTCGAACTCACAAAGATCTGCCTGCCTCTGCCTCCCAAGTGCTGGAATTAAAGGCGTGCGCCACCACCGCCCGGTGTCCTTTCCCACTCTTAACAATGCATATGAAAACCAGAGCTTGTGTACATGCAAGGAGGTGCTGGAGAAGGCCAGAAGTGCGCGACAAATCCCCTGGGGCTGGAGTTAAAGGTGGTTGTTGGCTGGTAACCTTAGGTGCCAGGAGTCAAGCTAGGGGCTTTCTGAAAAAGCAGTATATGTCTTACTACTCAGCCATCTCCCCAGGCCCAGCAAGATGTTCTTGATCCTCCTGCCTCCACTTCCCAATTGGTAGCATTGGTCTTGCACCTCCTTCTTCAGGGTGGAGGAGGAGGAGATTTTGGTTGGGGAGTGGCATTAATTGGGCCTCTCTGGAAAGCTATTTTTCAGATAACAGTGGAGCAGACTGTCCTTGTTGGGGCTTGGGTTTTCACTCCTAACTCGTCTAATTTTTGAAGAGTGCATCAATTCTACCTGCTCTGCCTGCGATCTTCATGGCTACCTGGGAACAGAGGCTTGCTTGTTCCTGGACCCGTTACCAGCTAAATGCTCATGTGGTCTTGAATAGGTCATTTGACCTCTCTGTGCCCCCAACCTCAACTCTGCACCTCAGAGCAGTCACATCAGCCCAGCATGGACAGAGATGATGTCCTCAGACTCTACCACTGCATGCTGCAGCCTCCAAAATAAGAGAAATAGTCCCAGACCTGTGGAGGAACCAGCCCAAGTGTGGCCCAATAGAGTACCAGGCCAGCCCTGGAACCACCAGTATAGGAGACAGGCAATCTGTGTCCACACAGGAGCCTGCAGACAAGGAAGTGGGGGAGGGTGTAGCTGACAGGGGCCCAGCTATAAAGTGGATGGGCATGTTGCTTTCCAAAGAGCATTTCCAGGGTCCCTCCCTGGAATGAGCCTCCAAAATAATGGAGAGAGTAGAACACAGAAGCAAGCTGTCTGGTGAAGGCAGACAAGAGGGGAAGCAGGAGTCACCATGTGTGGGAGGGGCAGAAGCCTGCTGGAGAAAGGACACACACAGGGGCATAGGAAGCTTTGGTGCCCTGTGGAAGAGGGTTGAAAGGGAATGTAGGTTCCTCAAACCTGGCCATGGGATTCTTGGTAGTGAGCTTGCCCAGTGACTTCCCTTAGTACCTTGGAAAGAAGGCAGATTAGGTTAGAACCGATTAACAGCTCCCTCGAAAGAAACCAAAAGTGAGTGGGCATTTCCCCAACATCCCAATGGACACCCTCTCGACTCAACAGAGGACCCTTTACAGGAACCCATGACCAATGCTTCCCTAAAGCCTCAGTAACTGATAGTTTTATTTTATTTTTCGGTTTTTCGAGACAGGGGTTCTCTGTAGCTTTGGAGCCTGTCCTGGAACTAGCTCTTGTAGACCAGGCTGGTCTCAAACTCACAGAGATCCGCCTGCCTCTGCCTCCTGAGTGCTGGGATTAAAGGCGTGCGCCACCACCGCCCGGCTAGTTTTATTATTTTTAAATGTGTGTGCACGCACACATGCAGATGGTTGTGAGCCACCTGATGTGGGTGCGGAAATGGAATTTACGTCTTCTGGAAGAACAGCAATTTCGCTTAAACCCCAATCATCTCTCTAGTTCCACTGATAGCATTGTTGACATGGGTGGGCCCAATCATGCCCTTTCACCCTATTTCTCTTTCTGTTCTGGACATCAGGAAGCTCCATGTCAGTGTCAAATTCCTCTTCCTCCCATCTTGGGCATTTGTACAGGAAATGATCTTTGCAGTCTTGAATACTTGCCCCACCCCCGTATTTCTTGCACTTGAACTCAGACATGCTAGGCAAGTATCATTTTAATCATGAGCTACCTCTAATACTTCTTGGAATAAGACAGACCAGCCTTACTTTTGTTTGTTTGTTTTTTAGACACGGGCTTACTATGTAGATCAGACTGGTCTCACAGAGGTTTATCTGCTTCTGTGTCCTTAGTACTTGATTAAAAGCATGAGCCACACACCCTGCTAGATATATTATTTCCTTAAAAGTCATATGTATTAAGTTGGTGCACAAAGATTGAGGTTTTAGACAGTGACTTCTAAACCATTATAGCTTGGCATGAACACGTCTTTTAACCAAAATAGGAACCATCACATTCAACATGTTTTTGCCAACAAGAAGCAAGTTTATTTATCTTGGTAGCATGAGAATCCTTGCTTGGGCATTTGAAGGAGTCTTGGAGAGCAGCATCTGCACCCTGCTAGTGGTGGAAGTGAGCATTTCCTGAAATGCTTGAAGTGGTCATCAGTTGCTGAAAGGTCAGGTGATGGTGGGTGAGGCAAACTCCGGAGTCCAATGTGTTCAACTTTTGAAACTTGGGTTGTACAATGGGCAGTCGGATATTGTCATGGAGAACTGGGTCCTGTAGTGGTATGTTATTTGTGTTTGAATAAATAAAGCTTGCCTGAAGATCAGAGGGCAAAGTAGCCACACTAGTCAGCCGTACAGGCCAGGGAGGGATGGAACACACCTTTCATACCAGGACTCGGGAGACAGAGTTCAAGACCACACAAGGTCGATCCAGAAACAAATCCAGGTGTTGGTGGTTCACATTTTAATCCCAGTGTTTGGGAGTCACACTTTTAACTTGGAGACAGGAGCAATATGGCTGGGTGAAGAGAGGAACATAAAAGGGAAGAAACAGTGACTCTGGAGTGTGGAATCTGAGGATTTATGGAGACAGGATCTTGCCCTTTTGGTCCGAAGATTTGGTAGAGGTAAAAGGTCTCTCTAGTGGATTGGCTGCTTTGCTTTTCTGATCTTCATCATGAACCCCCAATATCTGTCTCTGGGTTTGTATTTTTCATGCTACAAGGTCCTTTGACCAATGCCAGCTGTGGGCACTGCAGTTTTGGTGTGTCCCACGTTTTGCTGAGTACACTCCTCAGATGTGTGTGCTTCACCAGGACTCAGAAAGCCCAGACACCAGTGACCACGATAATTTTTGGTGAGACTTTAGCTGTGGGAAGTGCTATGGGGCGTCTTCTCTGCCCAGCAGCTGATGTGGCATCACTGGTTGTCACACACAATCCACTTTTCGTGGCACATCACCATCCAGGAGACCTGGAACGCGTTGTGCAGAACAAAAGAGGACGACAGTACAAAATGGGGATTTTTAAATTTTTGGTCAGTTCATGAGGCACCACTTAGTGGCTTTTTCACCTTTCCAATTTGCTCCAAATGTCAAATGGCCACTGGATTGTCTGTGTTGGGTTACTGGCACCTCTTCCTTAGCACTAAGGGAACCCGCTTTGGTGACTGCCCTCAGTTGCTGTCAGCTGATGGGCAGCCACTGAGCCCCTTATCTGCAAGGCTCTGGCTCTTGCACAGCTTCGCAGGCCATCACTGCTGTGTTCACTAGAGGTCCCAGGCCAGATGCTTTGATGCTGGGAGGTGCCTGTGGTTCCCAGACCAGAGGCCTTGGCTCCGCAAGCTGTTGCTGCTTTACAACCCATTTGAATTCAGATAAGAAAGTTACTATGATTTTCTTTTGTCTAACATTGTCATGGTTATAAAATAATAAAATAAGCAGCACATGTAAATCATTAGGAAGAATTTAAAGCATGCGATAAGCATTATATGAGTAGTATATAAGCATATTTATTAAGAATGTATTATTGGTGCTGTAGTATAATCCTGTGCACTGTATGAATATATGTCACTATGATTGCTTTAATAAACAAGCTGACTGGCCAGTAGCTGAACAGGACAAAGTTAGGTGGGAAAGCCAAACTGAGAATGATGGGATGAGGAAGGGCAGAGTTAGAGGAGTCGCCAGCCAACTGGAGAATGAGTTGGACACACAAAATGGGAAAGAGGTAAAAGCCATGAACCTTGGGGCAGCACATGGATTAATAGAAATGGGTTAAATTGGTTTTTTGAGGTGTTGTTGTTGTTTTTTTTTTTTCCTGTGTGTGTGTGTGTGTTTGGTTTGGTTTTTCAAGATAGGGTTTCTCTGTAGCTTTTTGGAGCCTGTCCTGGGACCTGCTCTGTAGACCAGACTGACCTCCAATTCACAGAGATCCACCTGTCTCTGCCTCCCAAGTGCTGGGATTAAAGGCCTGCAGTAACTTTTATGAACTTGTAGAGAAGACAGCCCTTTTAGGCGGAGCTGCACGATGGTCCTGCCTCCATACCTTGTTCAACATGACGATCATTTTATCATTATTTTGTGTGTATGTCTGTGCACCACATGTGTCTCATACCTGAGGAGGCAGTTTACCTCCATATGCGTTCTGAGAATCGAATTGAGGTTCTTTGCAAGAATAACAAGCGCTCTTAGCCACTGCGCCAGCTCTCCAGCCCATTGTATTTAGTTTTTAAAGTCTACTTGTGTATGTAGATGGTGCAGTGCCCTCAGAGAGCAGAAGGGGGCATTGGATCCCTCGGAGCTACAGAGGGTTGTGAGCCAAATCCAGCTCTTCTATAAAAGCAGCAAGTAATTGTAATCACAAAGCCATCTCTCTAGCCTCATAGGGTTTTTTGCTTTTTTTAAAATGTGTACAGGAAAATATCTAGATCTGTCAGTTTCCATGTGGTCCTGTATGGGGAACCTTAGGAGGTGACATGTGGCTGCTTCCCAGTGTCTGCAATAAACATGCACCCTATGTATAATCATCACCTGTTGTTACCTAGGAAGTTCTTGAATCTTGTATGTAGTGTGTCATCATTTACCCAAAAAGAGGGTGACAGGCCAGATGGTGTGTGCCTGTAATCCTCAGGAGAGGAGAGGCTGGAAGAGCAGTTCAAGGTCACCTATGGGGATTGAGTTCAAGGCTAGAGACTCAGTAAAACAAAACCAACCAACCCCAACAGGACCAAGCAGGAGGGAGAAGAAAAGAAATGATGGAAATGTGGGAGTAGTTACTTTTTGGCCTTAGGTCAATGATAGTTGGGATGGTCGTATGCCTAGGGTTCACCACACTCCTCCCTCTGATCCTGTATGTTTGAAACTTAAACAAAAACATGTTAATAGGACTGGAGAGATGGCCCTGTGGTGAAGAGCAGTGCTCTTGTAGAGGACCCACGCTCAGTGTCAGCACCCACATGACACCTCAGAACAGCGGGCAACTCCAGTTGGATCCAGAAAGGGGATCCAACGCCCTTTCTGGCCTGCACAGGCTTCTGCATGCACGTGTGCGCACGAACTCGTGTCTGAGTACACAATAAATAAAATTATAAAAATCTTTAAGACTCCGTTAAGTCCTTCAGCATATGTCACTGGCGGGTACATATGGTGTGCTGCACTGGCACTGTGTATCTTCAAGACCTGTTCATCCTCACAGGATGAGAAAGGCTAGTTTTGATTCCCCTGTGAGTGAGTGAGTGTGGTGTGGAGGTGTAACAGCTGAGCCCTTATCTTTCAAAGGCGGGCAGTTATTGATAATGTCTCAAAGGGAGTAATTGGTGCGTTGAGATATGCTTTTAAACATGGAGATAAGAACCTGAAAAAAGGACTGGGAGGTGGCTTACCCAGGAAAGTGCTTGAGGACAATGGGGGAGGGGGAGGGGCTGAGTTCAGCCCCAGCACCGTGTCAAAACCTGGTGTGTGAGACAAGCCTGGGAACTCCAGTGCTGGAGGGGAGGGGAGGAGACATGCAGATCCAGGAGGGCTCACTGGCTTGTCAGCCTGGCCTAAAGGGTACAGTTAAAGAGAGATCTATCTCCAACCTATTGAGGAAGACACTGGCCCTACTGCCTAGTCCACCCACACACTGTGTGGATGTGTAACTCATGCACCTGCACATATGTGAACGTGCATACACACATGCATGCAGCTATATATACAGACACATTAAAAAAAATGTGTACTTGAACCTGGCATGGCAGCACAGGCCTGTAATTCCGGACTCAGGAGGCTAAAGCAGGAGGGTCACAAGTTCAAAACCAATTTGGGTTGCATAGCAAGACCTTATCTCAAAAACAGAACCGTGTGCACCTGGGCTGGTGGGTGTATCTCAGACATAGAATGCTAAAGTATAAATTAGGTACCCAAGACCAAAACCGAAATAATAACAAGTGTGTGCCTGTCACTAATCCCACTTAAAAAAAAAAAAAGTAAAGAGAGAAAAAATGGATGCACAAAAGCCTGCCTGGATTTCTCTGAGCTCAGATCTGAGATTGTGACACCCCTGCAGCCCTGCTGCTGCGAGTGAGAAGCCCTGTACATTCAGAAGGTCCAGCCTCCCAGGAGTGGTCTTGAAGAACAGCTAACTTTCAGCTGTTTCTGAAGGCAGTACCTGAGGAAGATGCCAGAGTTAGCAGCTCCCGAGACAGAAAGGGTCTTTTCATGGGCCTCATCTTCACCCTGCTAGCTGGTCCACAGAAGCTCCCACCCAGCTCAGTGTCAGCAAACCAGGCCACCTTAAGGATTCCAGACCTGAGGCTGAGACTGACTCCAGGTCTAGCCCCTGAGGCGCTTCAGGGGCTGCTGAGCCAGTCAAGGTCTATGGAAAGTAGGGTGTGTATGTTGGGGGGTACCCTGGAATTGCTTTGGTCTGGAAGTTGAGGTGGGCAGTGTGTGTGGAGAAGGGAACTTGGAGTGAAAGCACCAGAGGTTTGCAATGAGGAGAGATTGGGACTTAGGAAGGAGCAGGGTTCCAATAGTGAGCTCCCGTGGCCCCTGAGGTCAGGGTGACAGTCAATGCCTGTGGCTGTCCCAGGTGTACTCCTATACTCCCCTTCCAACCCAGCCTTGGACCCTGACCCTTTGCCCCTTATTTTCCTTCAGCACAGCTCTAGAGTCGCAGCAGACTGGCATGCAGGTGTCCCCAGCACTGTTAACCAGGCAGTCCAGTCTAGGGATACAGGCCAGCCATCAGCCTGTGGAAGCTTCCATAGACCACTGCCGCCCCCGCACCCCTCCTCATAGTTTCTGTCAACAACCTAGACATCCCTGGGAAGAGGAAATCTCACTTTACCTCCATCGGAATGGCCTGTGGGCACACCTGTGGGGGCAATTTCCTAATTGCTGTCTCTGGGCAGGTGGGCCTGGGTTGTGTCAGAAAGCATGGGGAGCAAGCCAGTGTGCAGCGTTCCATGAAGCATTCTGCTTCAACTCATGCCTCCAGATTGAGCTCCTGCCTTGGCTTGCCTCCATTATTGACCCTAACACCCCCACCCTGCTAGGTTGCTTTTGGTCAAAGTGTTCTTTCACAGCAATAGGAACGCTAACCAGGATCCCAGGAAAAGTGTATGGGTGCTGACATCAAAAACCCACAGCTCGGGCCTAAGCTGTATGTCTATGTCCGCACAGTGTTAATTGCCTGGGGCGTACCCGACCCTCTGCCAGAAGGGGAGACAGCGCTGAAAAGTCAGAGGTGCTGTTCGGAGCAGCAGGGTGTCCGTGCAGGTGGCAGGAAGGTGCACAGAGCCAAAGAATCCCGAGCTACTAAGCGCGCCCCGCCCAGTGTGCAGAGAGAGATCTGGACGTGAGGGGCGGGCGGTTAGCAAGGAGGCAGCATTTCAGAGAAGCGGAACCGAGCACAGAGGACGGGGGCCTCGCCACACGTGATCGGGGTGGCCAATCCCCGGCGGGGCTGCCCTGCTGATTCCCGAAGCACCGCTTTCCGGATCCTCGGGCCGGAAAGAGACTGGCCAGCAGGAGGCGCAGCGGGGACATAGCCATGTGGGCCGTGCTTCGCAGTTCGAAGTCGCCGCGATCTCAATCCATAACCTCTCGAAGTCGGCCTGCCTCGTTCGGGTCTCACGCCCCACAATTTGTGGCGTGGACACTGGGCACGAGGCTTCCCCGCTGCTAGGCCGCCTGAGGTTGAGGACACGAACCAGATTCAGCCACTCCCCTGAGCGCCCTCAGCTGGAGATGTCCGTGCCTAGAGCAGCTACCAATCCTCACCTCTGAAAATGAGTGCAAATCAGCGTTGAATAAAGGCAGCCATACTAAGCAGCACTTTGCGGCACAGCCTCAGAAAGGGGTGGGTTTGGGGAGCCCCTCGCCCTGGAAGCCATGGCTGGGCACAAATGGAAACTGACCCGGTCTCACCTGGGTCATGACTGCCATCCTCCTGAGGACAGGAAACTTGAAAAGTCACATCCACTTTTATTTACTTTAGTGTAATCTGCATTTTAGTCCCTTCTCTGAATAGATCAACTCTGTGATCTGTGTTTTGTTGGTTGGGTTCCCCTCCCCCCCCCAGACAGAGTTTCTAGTTTCTCCGTAGCTTTGGAGCCTGTCTGGAACTAGCTTTTGTAGACCAGGCTGGTCTCGAACTCACAGAGATTCGCCTACTTCTGCCTCCCGACTGCTGGGATTAAAGGCGTGTGCCACCGCCGCCCGGCTGTTTTGTTTTGTTTTCTAATTTCATATGCGTTGGTGTGCGTTTGCCTGCGTGTATGCCTGTGTGAGGCTGTTGGATCTTCTGGAACTGGAATTACATGAGCTGCCATGTGGGTGTTGGGAACTGAACCTGGGTCCTCTGGAAGAGCTGCCAGTGCTCTTACCCCCTGAGCCATCACTCCAACATACATGCTTATCTGTTTTTAAAGGTGTATTTTTTTTTGTGAATGAAACTTTTATTTACACACTGTATCTAGAAGCAGATACATAAATTTTTATACAATTGATTTCCAAAAAATGTGCAAGAAATTACTATAATTCGCTTACAAACCAAAATACATATTAAATCGATGGACAGTTCATTCTGTGGTGTACTCAGTACAAACGGTACACACCTGATCTGAAACGCACAAAGTGTAAACTACAGCAATCTGGACTGCAAGTATTAATCTCACAGCACACCAACTCTGAGACTTCTTTATCCAACATAAATACATACCGCTAGGAAATTCTAAGACCTCCTCATCCTTTCTCGTTGGAGAATTTGGACCGCTTTTCAAAAAAAAGTACATATTTGCTTTGTTATATTATGACTGATCAATAAAAAGGATGTTATAAAAACTTTACAGGATTAAAAAAGTATTAAAAGAAACCAAATTTTTGATTATTAGAGTACCAATACCTTTAGGACTTTAAAGTTATTTGTGGAGCTGGCTATTGTTCTTCGTTAGAGAATATGCAACAAAACTGCCTATTGCTGGTAGTGTCATCTCACTTCCTAATTAACACTTCACGCTCAATGAAAGAAATTCAGATTTAAATCAAGATATACTATTTTGAATCATCCATAAAA
>JAQHUG010000610.1:0-19961 GCA_028555095.1 Dicrostonyx torquatus
CTTGTGGGAATATCCAACCAATGTCCAATTTAACTTAAAGCCCACTCCATGAAGTGGAACCAACACCTGACATAGCTTGGGTGAGCAAGAACCAGAGATTAGATAGCCCAGAGACCTAAGATATAACCTAATACTACTGGTTTACACAAACAAAAATTACTCATGATGATAGTCTGCTATACTCGGATCAGTGTCTTATTGAGCCTTTATCAGTGAACCTTCCTCCTGCAGTAGATTAGAGCAAATACAGATACCCAAGGTTAGACATTACACAGAAAGAGCTTGCAACACACACCTCTGAATGGGATCTCTCCATTAAAGTCCATCCCTCAGAACTCTGGGAACCCTGTAAAAAAGGAAGGGAAAAGAATGTAAAATCCATGGATGGAGTACACAAGGGGAACAAGAACCTCTAAATCAGCTGAGCAGAGATGATATGAACTCACAGACACTGAAGCAGCAAGTACAGGACTTGTATGGATCTACCAGATCCTCCTTGTATATATTAGAGCTTTCAAATTAATATTTTTATGGGGCTCCTGAGTATGTGAAAGAGTGGGTCTCTGACTCTTGTACCTTCTCTTGGGTTTCTTTTCCTTTAATTCATTTGTCTTGTCCAACTTTGATGTGATGTTTTTTATTTCATCTTATTATATTTTATGTTATGTTCTTATCTCTTAAAAGCTTGTTTGTTTTCTAGTGAAAGACAGAAAGGTAGTGGACCTGGATGGGAGCAAAAGTTAGGAGACACTGGGAAGTATGGAGGGAAGGGAAACTGTAATAAAGATATACTATATGAGAAAAAAAAAATTTTAATTAAAGCAGAAATGAAAATAAAATATTAAAAATATATGTTAAAGGAACCACAATACTTGTTCATAATTCAGAATTATAAATTATTTCAAATATTGCATTTTAAATAAATTTATGAATTCCAGCATCTGCCATGAACATCTAGCCTATAAATGGCCAAACTCTGAAGGCAAAGTAAGCTTAGAAGAGCATGTATTTTGTTGTGAGACGGCTGCTTGTTGGTACCCGGCTGCTCAGCCCCAAAATAATCTCACAGAAACCATATTATTTAAATATATCACTACTTGGCCCTTTGGCTCTAGCTTCTTATTGGCTAACTCTTACATCTTAATTTAACCCATCTCCATTAATCTGTGTATAACCACGAGGCTGTGGCTTACCAGGTAAAATTCTGGTGTCTGTATCCCGGTGGGGCTACATGGCTTCTCTCTGACTCCACCTTCCTTCTCACGGCATTCAGTTTAGTTTTCCTCGCCTAGCTAAGTTCTGCCCTGCTATAGGTCCAAAGCAGTTTCTTTATTAATCAATGGTATTCACAGCATACAGAGGAGAATCCCACATCAGGTATTGAAGACTTATTTGCCAAGCCCATGGTTTTAAAGAGATATGGAATAAAACTTCCTGGTGGACATAGCAAGCATTTCTAAGGAAAGAAAGAAGATGGAGCAGAGATCTTTTCATTTTATTTGCTTTTCATCATGATTCTATGGATTTAAGTCATTGCCTGAATATGACACCTTAATCAATTATTTTTTTCCTGTGCCTACCTTTGTCATTAAAACAATGTTGTAAACCAAAATGAATTATTTTGAATGTGTGTGTGTGTGTGTGTGTGTGTGTGTGTGTGTGATATGTGCATGTGTGGGAGCTACCACAATGAAAATCATTCATTAGACACTTGCTACCCTCCCCCTCTTTTATCACACATCATCTAGACAGGTTCTTCCTTCATCCATATATCTACATGGTGAATCAAATAGAGTTGTATGCTTATATGTATCTGCACATGTTTTCTTTTGCTTTGTCCTTGGTTTTGTAGATGAGAAACTGATCCTAAAGAAAAATGCTGCAATTATCTTTAACTGACATCTATGTTTTATTGTCTTAAATGTACATTTTTCAAACAGTATTATCCTAATTTAGTTTTGTTTTAAAAGCCAAAAAACAAAAACCTTCAATTTGTAAAGGCTTTATAGTCATAGTCATGGTATTTCTTTATGAAAGTTACAATGTAGCTGCTTATATTTTCTTTCAAAAAAATTAGATATTCCCAGACCTGTACTACTGGAGTCTTGGCTGGCTATGCTTGCAGTCACTTAGAGAACAGACCCTGCTGTGCTGGAGCAAACCTCTACGGATGAATCTTCTGAATGATGATGGCATCTCTGAGTCAGGGTGGCCAGGCCAGGGCAGAGTACTGAGAGCACTGCAGTTTAGATTCAGAAGCCCTAGTGAAGCACTCTGTCATGAGAACGGCCATGCTCTGAAGTCCTCTAGACCCAGAGAGGACAAAATCCCTTGCCTGAGAAGCCTGAAACGAAACAGTGATGTGTGGCAGATCAAGACATAAAGCAGCTAAGAGTTCCTGCCATGTGCCTTTTCTCCACCACCATGGAGTTTTAACACATTTTAAAAGAATGTGTTTTAACACATTATAAAAGAATGTCAGCACAGACACAGGAAATATTTAGTTCAAACTATTATCTTTTATAAGAGTTCAACTAGGCATCATGTATTAATACTGTTGTCAGAAAAATTTCCCACATAGTGAACCGTGTGGAAATGTAATGTCTGTGAGATTCAGAGGGGGTGCCTTTTACAGCATTCACATCTCAACACTGATAAGTATGAAGTCCGTTTCCTCTCATGCCTGAGTCTCCTGCTTCATTCAGAAGGAACCTCTTCTACATGATGGCGAACAATTGTGGGCTTCTTACTTAAAACGGTTTAATGATATATTGATGCTAGAAATGAATCTATTTCCTCTAGAAAATATGTAGTATTGGTACAAAGAAACATAAGGAAAATAAAATGGACACCTGAAAGAGAAAAGGAAGAGGAGAGGGAGAAAATATTCACGAATCTAAGGAGATAGAAAACAGTGAAAGTCCCGTGAGCTGGTAATGGCATAAGCTCTAAGTAGCTATTTCTGACTTTATGGTCATGGTGCATTATCATGCCAAAGGACTACCAAAGAGAGTAGAAGGACTTCAAGTCCAGGAAACATTAGATTAAGTCCCAATGTGAGAAATTAGATGTTCCTGATGAGTTACTTAAACCTTTTTCAATCTTCTGGTCCAACTTCCTAAAAGCAAGTAAATAATAGTGACTTAATCTTGCATTCATACTCTGAAAATCTAGTGACAATGACTGCATCATATACAGATTCTATGAAGAACCCATGAATAGAAATATGTGAATATTTATTTGATAACATTAAATTTCACATAAAATGAAATTATTTAAATATATAAATAAAGGATTATTTTTAAAGAAAATAACTTAGTTTTTTCTTTTGTTTTAGCAGAATGCTTCACAACAAAAAGTCAGCTTTTATCAGAACAGCCAGACAAAATATATAGTTTGAAAAAATTGCAATCTACCAACCACATTTCAGACAAGAAGTTAATATCCAGAATTGACACAGAATTGAAGAGTTTAAAACTGTCAATCAGCACATGGACAAATGAACTCAATAAAAAAGACCTCGAAAAAGGTCATAAGTAGTCAATAACTTTTTAAATAGAATGTTCAGTTTCTCTAGCAATAAGGAAAATGCAAACTAAAACCACATAGAGATGCCACCTCAACTCAACTAGAAAAGTTATCATGAATAATCTGAAAACTGTCGGAGAGAATGTGGACATAAAGGAACTCTTCTTCACTGTTGTCGGGGGTGTGTGTGCAAATTAATACAGCCATTGTGCAAATCAGTTTGGATATGTCTCAAAAACCAAAAATAAAACTATCATATGATCTTACTATTTTACTCCTGGGTATATACCCAGGGAATTCGACACTCTACCATAGACATATTTACATTCCTATGTTTACTTCTGCTTTATTCATTGTGGCAAAGAATTAAAATAAATCTAGTTGTCCATCAGAAGATTAGTAGATAATGAAATTTTAGTACATTTTAAAATGGAATACTATTCATCTTTAAAGAAAATATGCAATCACCAAATTTTCAGGAAAATGAATTTACTCAAATTTATAGTATTAAGTCACACAGTCTCAGAAAGAAAATAACTGCGTGTTCTTCCTCACTTGCAAACTCTAACCGATAATATATGTACCTATGTAAAGAAATGTGCTTGTGGGTATAATAAAGTATATAGAGAAGGCAGCAAGAAAGGCTAAATTTTAGGTAATCCTGAAGGAATAAATACAGGCAACGAATATAAGTTATGAAAAGGGATATAAGTATAATTATTTTTCCATTTCTAACCATTTTTCTTTGGTTTGTTTATTTGGTTGTATGTTTTGGTTTGACAGTGGATAAACACATAAAAATACCTTCAATAGTGAAAGTATACAATCTGATGTGAGGCTCACAACTTCCATTCCAAATGGCTACCCTAGGATAATTCATTGGTTTGTAGAGGCTTTGAATTGTTTAATTTCAGTGTGTGATATATTTTTTATTTAAAAAAGAAAGAAAAAGCAATAAAAACTGAAACAAAAGGTCTGCTTGACATTATTGATCAAGTACAAGCACTAACTGGAGCTCAGTATATCCTTCTACATCTGGCCCTATGTCGACTCCAGTTAGTTGTCTTTTATAAGATTAATTTATGAAAGTACTATTGAAAGCAGTGTAATAAGTCTGTAGAATTCTAATTTTAAGACCAGGAAAGACAGGCAGTAAACTGCTACTCTTGCAAGCATAAGAACCTTGGTATGATCCTCAAAACACACATTTTTTAAAAGCCACATGTTTGCCATTCCAATGTGGATAAGGTAGAAACAGACAGAAACTCTGGACCCACTAGCTAGCCAGTTTGTCTTGCTTGAGTTCCAAGCAGGCCAGTGAGATACCCTCTCAAGGAAACAAAACGTGGGTGGTGCATGAGGAACATCCAAGACTGTCCTTCAGCTTACTGACACATATTCACACAGATACACATGCTCTGAAGGATAAATGAACATCCATAAAGAGATAACTATAATTTGAAGTTAAAAAGTGCCATGAGTGGTGCTGGAGAGATGGCTCAGAGGTTAAGAGCACTGGCTGTTCTTCCAGGGGTCCTGAGTTCAATTCCCAGGAACCACACGGGGGCTCAGAACCATCTGTAGTGAGATCTGGTGTCCTCTTCTGGCATCCAAGCATACATGCAGACAGAACACTGTGTACATAATAAATAGATAAATAAAAATGTATTTTAAAAAAGTGTCATGAGTACCTGCTTCATGAATTTTCTTATGACCTTTAGGGTAAAATTTGATGTCAAGATTTGGTCATTGGAATAGTTTTTATTTCCTTATCCATCTCTTCTCCCCCACCCCCTTTGTTCTAAGTCCACCTATTGACTTTGTCTAGAATACATACAGTTCAGTAAGATACTAACTGTAGTTTCAGAAAATACCCCATCCTTGTGATCTAGAAAAGCAAAGAAAAAGAGTCGTGTCTCTTCGGAGTCACTCTCAGCAGAAAAAGTATCACTATATTTCCAAACCGCTTCACAGAGATATTTGATATGATTGTTCAGTTATAGTTTCATATGAGAGAGAACTTGGTCAGGACTATATCTCAAGGCTTACCTTACCTCTAATAAATTCACATTTTTTTAGCTCTTCATGCAGGTAAGAATCCCCTTGCCTACATTCCTTCTCCACAAAGGCATCTAATCTCTGACGACACCGAGTGACATTTTACCAATCTCAATAACACCAGGTAAGTGCCTCCTGTTGATAGTAGTACTGTGTTTTAATGAACAAATAAATGGCTTATCTACCCTTCTTGGCAAGAGACACCAGCTATTGAAGCGAAGCACCAGTTCTCCCTGTTACTTGGACTAATTGACTCTTCGGATGAAGTTAAATCACATAAATCCCCAGTGGGATGTATGTTTGCCAGTAATCAATAGCTCAACAAGATCCACATGGCAGGTAATTAAGTAGAAAGTAATTAATACCCATCAAAGGTTTTATTAGCTGTTTGCCAATTCCTTCACTCAAATTTCACTGTACTGTAAATAAGGGACAAAGAAATGAGGCAAGGCAGGTGGGAGCCAGCTTTGTTTTATAGAAAGCCAGATCATTATAATTCTTTTCTCCTGGGTTAGTCTCAATCCAGAGAATAATAACTACTCTCCGTTTGTCTTTTCCTTGCTTTTTTCTCTTTTCTTGTTTAATTTTTGCTAATATTTGAGTAAAATGTAGAATCTCAAGAACTATACTATTAAATACACTGAAAAGTTTATATTTATATATAAATAAATAATATACTAAAATATACTATTTCATCTTATACTGAAACAAAAAAGAAAACTTAGAAGTTTATGGGATGCACGTGGTTTGATGGTTCATATTGGTCATCAGCTGACTCAACTAAAAGATGTTTAGGGAGTCGGTAGGGCACACAACTAGGTGTTCCCATGAGGGCATTTCCAGAGAGGATTGGCATGGAGCTGAGCAACTAAGAAGGGAAGACCTGCCATACAGGTGGATAGCAGGATTAGGAGACCAGTATTCTTGGGATACCGCACGGAACAAAAAAGGATGAAGAAAACCACATGGGGTGTTGCAGGTCTGTAATCCCAGAATATGGGAAACTGCAGCAGAAGGATCCTATGTCTCAAACTCTCTCTGATGCTGATGGATACATTTCAAAACAAATAACATGAAGTATCTGTGTTTCCAACACACAAGTTCAGCTTTCTCTAGCTGGTTGTTTTTTTCTTTTTTCTTTTCTGAACTTGAATATTAGACTCTAAAGTCTTCAGATTGAATGAGTACCTGGACCTATTGGTTTCCATGAAGCTTCCAAGCTGTTAAAATTAGATTGGGTCCAGGTCATTGGTGTTCTTGGTTTGTGGCTTTTAGCTAGAGGGTTGAGCAACTCCTAGTTTCCTGGGCTCAGTAGCTTAACAGTGACCATTGTGTGCTTATCTCTTTTCCAGCATTTTATGTCCTCTAATACCTGTATGCCTAAAACCCTAAAACATGGAGAAAAAACTGAGCACTAAAAGTTTCAATAGCTATTACACTTAAAAGAATAGCCAAACGGTAGGCTCTGTGAATGGCATGATCTAGGGGATTTACATATTTGATGTTACCTTTGTCTCATTATTTTACATTCATTTGCTAAACATATTTGAATTGTTTAAAGTGCAAAAGAGTTCCTTACCCTGAAATCTCAACTACATAGCAAGGAATTTCCCATGGTCCTCTCTAGTTACGTCTGCCTATGTCATTTGCGGGGCATACTCAGAGGACAAGCTCCTGTCCTCATGTCTGTGCTTATTCCTTAAATTGTTGAGTAAAACAAATCACTTTCCAGAGAAGTATTATAATACATGGAGCTCTTGGATGATGTGGGAAATGGCTTCAGAATGGTGTACAAGAAGACATGAAATGAACAAAAAAGAGCACATGCAGCAATGCATTTAAGAGGTAGCTGCCAACCTTGTGGCCTGGGAAGAGCGAGGCTTGCAGCCTTGACTCCTTACATTTTCAACACCATTTGGTCTGAGTTGGGAAATTTTAAAAATATTTATGCCAGTGAAAAATACATGGTCCTTAAGTTTGGTCTTTTACCAAACTTGAGCCCTGAAAAAGACCTTCATTAAAAAATATCCATGTTAGGTATAGGCTACCAAATATGTGTGACTTGTTGTTGTTGTTATTTGTTTTGTTTGGTTTGGTAAAGTGTTACATGAATATTTGCTTGGTAGCTGATAACAATTCAATTTTTTTTGAGTGGGAGGCTTAAAACATATCCCTTTAAATATAACAAAGTTGTGTTCTTGACAATAAATGTATTAATTTTAAGTCTGCAATGATCACTAAGCTTGAGCCTGAAACAAAAGCTTAGCAGTTAAAATTACTCACTGCCCTGTCAAAGGACTGCAGTTCCGTTCCCAGCACCCATATCAAATGGCTCACAAATACCTTTAACTCCAGCTCCAAGAAATTCTATGCCCCCTTATGACATCTGTGAGTACTTGCTCACACACATGCACACAAACATGTTAACATTTAGAAACATACACATACACATGTGGATACAATATTTTAAATGAAAAAATTAAAATAAGTATGTGTATGTAAATTACTATTGAGAAAAAATTAAATATACAAATGCTTTGACTATTGTCCACTTGTTCTATGTATTAGTTTTAGTGCTCAGAAAAATGTGTATTATTCAGCATATTTTATTTATATTATTGACATTATCAATGCTCTTTATACACATTTTTAAATGAATTATATCAACTTTTAAAAACATTTTGCATAGCATTACATATCTATTATTATATTTTAGAGTCACTTTGTACATGTGATCATTTTTTACTTTTAAAAGAGGGCTTTGTTCCTTTTTTTTGAGTCCTCCACTAAACTTCAGTTCTCCTTACCTTTTTTTCATGTATTGTCATACACTATATAACAAACATATCTACCAGATACATATATGCAAAAATAACAATCCCATAAAATCATATACCCTGAGGTCATGGTAACCATCTTAACTTACACAAGTATTTGTTGTCACATACTTACAGCCATGAAATCAACTAGTGAGGCATTCTTAACCTACTTTCCTGTTTTAAGTAATAAATGACTGTGCATAAAATTACAAATATATGGGACAATGGTCTTGTACCCTATAAAGATTTGTCACTTGTATTGGCTTAATAAAATGCTGATTGGCCAGTAGCCAGGCAGGAAGTATAGGTGGGGCAACCAAAATGGGAGAATTCTGGGAAGAGGAAAGGCTTAGTCTATAGTCATTACCCAGATGCAGAGGAAGCAAAATGAAAATGACTCAGTGATAAAGGAATCAAGACACATGACTAAGACAGACAAGAATTACAAGTTAATTTAGGATGTAAGAATTGGTTAATAAGATGCCTGAACTATGGTTTATAATTAATGTATAAATCTGTGTGTTTCTTTGGAACTAAACAGCTGCAGGCCTGGGAAGGACAGAAACCTCTGTCAACACAAATATAAGCATATGTGTAGATCCGTGTGCACATACTGGTGATGTTGAACTCCTGACTTGTCCTTCCTAATTGCAGTGCTGTCCTAGGAAATACCTTCTATCATATCAGCATTTATAATCTCAGAAACCTACCTCAGACCTGTTTGTTCATAAGTCTATGATCCCTTTCTGTTCTCCCCACCTGCTTCTGTGTGTAGGTGTTGTGTGTGTGTTGTGTTGTGGAAATTTTTGGATAATGTCTCTCATGAATGAGCATCATTACTCCAGTGGTCTGAATAATAAAATTATTCCCCTAATTATATACACATTTTGTCTTCAATAATATATGCAGACAGCTTTCTTCATGTTCCATGAAGTAGTCCCAAATCTTCTTTATGTGTTAACATTAGCACTTGCAATGTCTTCCAATAAAATCACTATAGATTTCGTCCTTAAGTTTTAATAACTACATGAAATTCTATGGTTTCTATGTGTCATAGTATATTTCCCTTTTAGTGTATTTTCACTTTGCTCTCAATATTTGCTACTGTAGAGTATATCTTTGACTGTCTAAGAAAGAATATCATGTCACTTTAAACTCCTATGCCTTAAGCAGATAAAATATGTTCATGTGCTTTTTTTCTTGTTTAAATGTAAAATGTAGTATTTTACATTCTACTACTGAAGGATTTGCTTACTGCATCCCCAATAGCCAAACATGTTTTTTTCTTTTCATCTGTTCTTATCCACATTCACATGATGTCACTCTTTCAGTGTTTGGTTTAAAATAACTTTATCAGCCTAGGGGACTCTTAGTTGGAAAGGTAAAAGCCTTAAATGACTGTCCCTCTTGTTCCAGGGACTTTCTAAGAGTCACCAACTCTTCAACAAAATGTGTCAAATGCAAGGCCGGGCGGTGGTGGCGCACGCCTTTAATCCCAGCACTTGGGAGGCAGAGGCAGGCGGATCTCTGTGAGTTCGAGACCAGCCTGGTCTACAAGAGCTAGTTCCAGGACAGGCTCCAAAACCACAGAGAAACCCTGGCTCAAAAAACAAAAACAAACAAACAAAAAAAATGTGTCAAATGCAAATTTTGTTCAGAACATTTTGTGTTAAAACACCCTACTTTGCCCAATGGTCTGTGATTTTGTCCCAATCCAAAAAATATTAATGAATAAATAAAAAACAAAAACACACACAAAAAAAACCTGCTTTGAGAATTAGACCTTAAATGTTTACCTGCTCACGACAGTCATCTCCTCTCTGCAGCCTGGACAGAATCTAGGGAGAGGTAGGGCTCCCTTGATGCAGGACAAAAGGGGCTCCAGTTGTCTTGCCCATGGACTGGTCTTCCAGTCTCCAGACAGTGTCCTCAAGAGGAACTGAATCTCCACCTGTGGGAAGTTCAAGCAAATCACTTTTAAGATAAAGGGAGTGATGATTCTGTTCTAGGAATAAACTGAGTCACTGCATGTGCTATTGTAGGGTACGAGTAGATAAAAAGGTCTTAAAAATATTGTCTTTTGATATTAATATATTCTCAAACATCTTGTCAATATTCATTAAAAGGTATCAAATCAAAGTGAAAAACAACATAGATAGTTCTTTCTCTCATTTATATGAATGGGCTTGTATATGTGTATGCATCCACATAGGCCTATAAGCATAGAAAACACATATATGTGTATGTACATATTTTATATACATCCATGCATTTTATACACACATATTTATATATTACATATAAGTGTGTGTATGGGTGTGTGTATTCTTGAGAGCTAGAGAGATAGAGAGAGAGAGAGGGAGAAACTAAGGTAGTGACAGAGAGCAAGAAGAGAGAGAAAGCTGAGATGGTTTTAATCACACACACCTCCTAGATTCTCCAGTGCACTCCCTACTCTGCAGAGAAACTGTTTAGGAGATTTCCTTATGATTGGAATATAAAAATCCTATCGAAGAAGCAAAAGTATAATGTTCACTTTTTTATATAATATTTTCTCATTCATTTCTCAGGCCCAAACCTCCAGGAAGTATTTATGAACAAAGTCACCACATAAGTGAAAAGTACTAAATCTCCAAGAATTTAAATAATTGGCCGTTTGATGCATACTCTTTTAGAGTCTTCAGGGTGGGCACTTGGCCCAGGAATCAGGACATCTCAACAGAGAACCCAGGCACCTCCCTTGTACTAAGTTAAAGTGATAATTCTAGACTGTAAGAAGGAAAATGCTGATACTATACATGACAATTCAAATATCCCACCTTAACTCCACATACACTCATTCTGTGAGATTGTAGGAGAGAAAATATTCAGGAGACGGAGTCCAGAGATGCTGTACTCTGAGACAAGCCATGCCCTTCTTCCTTTTCCCTCCTCGTTTCCATAGAAGAATGCTGTGAGCAGACAGAGAATGAAGTTGTGTTGGATCTGCATGCAGTTTTGTTCTTCACAAAGGAAGACAGGCAACTTGAAAATGGAGTAGAAAATAAATCATGGAGCAGGGGTGGGGGAGTTCAGCTGATACAATTTCAAGAACATGTACAAGGGGGACCCAGATAATAGGCATTTAAAGTTACAGATGTGAAAGTCCATGCTCCTATCTGTTAGAACTAAGGAAACAGCTTGGCCAGCAATGAAGAGGCCATACACCATGATAAAAAAAAAAAAAAAAAAACAACTGTGATTCAAATGGTTTGATTCCCACACCATAATCACCATGTCTAGCTCAGTTACCACATTTTAAAAGACTGATTACTGTGCATCTAGGCTTAATTTCTTAAAATATTCCAGAAAATCTTCCATTGCCACTATTTTTTCAGATAATAAAACATAAGTTTGAGAGATGAAAAGAATATGTCCCTATGTTCATAGAATCCTTTAACTACAAAACCCAACCGTAAAAAGAAGTGAATACCATAAGACACAATATTTTCACAATTAACTAATTTAAGGTTTGAAAGTAAATGCAGTCAGTGTACATATGCCAGCATCAGAATTTGGAAAGGTAAGAAGGATACCTGCTGCCCTCACTTGCTAATTGTGAGCAATTACAGTACAAAGAGTGGACTCCACTGGGTAACTAGTATTCCACCCTGCACTGTGCTAAAGAGGACTGTGATTCCTAATACACCTCAGCACGGGTGCCATTTGATAATTACACTGCCAGCAGTTCTATAATGAGCACTTGCTTTCCCGCTCCAATCAATACAAATGCCTATCAATGCAAAACAGCCACGTAACTTCACAATCTAGAGAGTAAAATGCATTCCCAAGCTGGCAGAGTACCTGGAGTATGCTTAAGCCCATTGCTTATTTTCAAAATGCATTACTGGTGTTACTTAACATGCATAGAGGGTGGCCTGCATGCAGGGATAATTAGAGCATTGGACACCTCAAATGGAATACATAGGTGCCCTGCTGTACTGATAATGAAAGGTGCTATCAGAGGCAAATCACAGCCAATTAAGACATGAAAGAAGACATTATTAATGCTTAATTCTGACTGTGTCAAGAATCTCTGTTTGCCTTCTTGTATTGCTGATAACACGATTGCCTTGACCTTACTGCAAAATTAATGCTACCCATTACATTGTAAAATATTTAATATTACCTGATAGAAATGTGTGTGCATGCACACATATGCATGTCTGACGTGCACATAGCCATAGTCTTTGTAATTTGTCTCTTTATACTGACATATCTCTTAGTTCTCACTCGGTTCACAACAGTTTTAAAAATGTAAAGCTTCAGGGTAAAAAAGGGAAAAAGAAATCTTCTTGACTACACTGCAAACTATTTAAGACAAACCTAATTTTGGTTTCCATGAACTATGTAGAACTGGGTGTTCATTTGATTTTTTAATTATGTATATTTTTACTGGCATAGCCAAAGACAATGCATATGTTCAAGTTGTTTGAAAACATCATAACATTTCTCCTTAGTAGGAATCTTCAGTAGAACTAAAGTAGTGTGACTACTTGGCCGTTGTCCATCTTCTCTGACAGCTATTCTGGAACCTTCATTCTGACGCTAAGGTCTCTAAGCCTAGGCATACGGATTCATTTGCAGGACCTTTCTCAATAACTTCTTGAAAAGACAACATTTGAAGTTTGAGTCATTTTTTGGTAATCCTAGGAATGTCTTAATAATTGCATCATATCTTATCTTTGGGGCCTTGTGAGTTTCGCTTTTTGGTCAGTCCATTGGATTGTTTGTTTGGGTTTGCTTTGGTGTAGAAAGGGAATGTAAGGAACTTTGGAGGCAACAAATCTTCTTAGTTAGAACCCAAAATAAAAACAGATTTTTCATTATGGTTCACCATGACACTTTGTTGCAGGCAATAGGGACTTCTTATACTGCACAATATAACATGATGGATAGACGTGTGAATGTATAAAGAACACATTAAATACAAGATACTTACTGCATACTTAGTGGACAGAAAGCTAGTTTTTATTAGCAAAATAATTCATTGACAATGGTGACCCATGAGACAGACAAATTCTGAAAAAGTCACAGATACAGCAGAGTCCTCAAGGATTCTGCAACACACGTGATAATAGAAAGAAACGTTCTTCCACTCATAGTTTTACCTCAGCTGTTACACTTAACATTGACCAGGTGGAGTGAACACAGAACATCTGAACAACCTGTTGTTTACCTTTACTAAGGTATTTTGCCTGTCTAGTAACCTGCTATTTCTTTGCTCTCTGCCAAAAAGTTCTATGTAGAGATTGGCAGCTAATCCTGAAAAACAGTGAGTTTAGAGTGGCCTCAAATACCTATTAGGCATGTGTCCCTTGAGAGCAGTGTGGGATAGTCTTCTATTTGATCTTGGTAATCACTCTTTTAAACAGTCATCATCAGCCAAATAAAATGATGAGTGTACAGGGAGTCAAAGTAACTTGGAAGGACTATGCACACCTCTGGTGGCCTGGTGACATCTTTGAGGGCCTGAAAAACACACTGAGCTGCCATCTGAACATTTCACTGTTTCTCTTGCCTCCTTAGCAAATGGTTGGTATTCATTCTAATCACATGACGATATTAAGAACAAAATACAGTTCAAAATGTTCAACACAATGACAAATTTATAAATTACTATAATGGCAGTGTTACATGTTGGTAGAATGTTCACATTTAACAGTGCTTGTCTATTCTTTTGTGGCCTTAGTAAATAACTCAGATATATCTTTGATACTGTTATGTGATGATTGGCCAAGGTTGTCTACTTGACTGTAATAAGACAATCTAGACTACAGAGATATGTACCTGCAAGGATGTGAAACTGCAGCATGCTAAGACAAGAGACCTGATTGAATGTGAGGAGCACTATCAAAAGTTGCACAAGAATGTAAGGCAGTATGAAGAAGGTAGCTTGTGCACACATGTGCAGTTCCATTTCTTCCAAAGGGAGTGCAAGACTGTTGCAACCATTCTCTATTATTAGAGGTTATGGAGTATTTAACAGCTTTCCAGGGGACCACATGTTCTTAAGCAATGGTTTGTGACCCTTCAAGCTTTCCTCTTCTTGCATTAAAAAGCTATTACTTTATACCTCCAAAGCATAAAGATAACAATTGTTAAACTACCAAGTTACCTTTATGTAGACCAATCCAATAAATCTTACCTCTTTATAATGCATTTTAAGTAGCTATTAGCAGACCTGCAGGATGTTGGTGCTAGACGGCTACCTCATAATCAGTAGCTTATAAAACCAAATACTTTAATTACAGGGTTCTAAATACTGGCCATAGGACTGCAACCTAAAAGTACTGCTAGCTCTTGAAGAAATGTGATATAAGGAAGTGACCAGCTCATTAACGTATCAATCTTTTGGTGTCTATAGTCCTAAACATGGTAAAGTCCATTATTTAACCAAAGAGTTTACATATCATCATCACATAAGATCAAATGTGAGTGAGCCTGTCAAAATCCTGGGTAAGAAACCCTCCATCTGGACAACTATCTATGCCAGACATTTCAGAAATTGTAAAATTGTCTAAAACGAAAATGGACACAGTGGCCTTTTTAGCCATTGACTACTTTCCCCCTTTAGAGGGTCCCACTCACTTTGTAATAGTCTATGCTTATATTTCACACTATACTCTGCATGTCTCATTTAACTTTCTAATTTTCTGACAATTTCATGCATGGATTACATGTGTTTTGAGCAAAGCTTTATCCAATCCCTCCCTGACAGTTCCTGCTCTATCTAACTCACGTTTTCCTCACACCATGAGCTTTTTCTTTGAAATCCACTGAATCCACTAAGTGATACCCATATGTACATGAGTAAAGGGCTGTATACTGGGAAAAGGTTACTCTTTAGAGGCTGCATCCCTGCATAAAACTAACAGTCCTTTCTCTAGCAGGATCAGTTACCAAGAGTTCCTCAGCTAGAGGTGGGATTCCTGAGCTACTCTCCTATCCATGATGGAATTTTCATTGTCTTGATCTTGGGTAGGTCTAATGTACACATGCAGTCACAGCCACTGTGAGTTCATATATGTGACAACATTGTCTTTTATGTCCATTAAATACTCTTTCAGTACAGAGAACAATTAACCCTGGCTCTTTTGATCTTCCCACCTCTTTTCCAAAATAATCCCTGGACTTTGATGGGAAGGGGTGTGATATAGATGTTCAATTTGGAACATAACATTTCACAGTATCTTAATATCTACATGTTAACCAGTTGTGGGTTTCTGTGTCAATCACTGTCTGCTATGAAAAGAAGCTTTCTTTTTTATATATATTTATTTATTTATTATGTGTACAGTATTCTGTCTGGCTTGCAGCCCATTACAGATGGTTGTGAGCCACCATGTGGTTGCTGAGAATTGAACTCAGGACCTTTGGAAGAGCAGGCAATGCTCTTAACCTCTGAGCCATTTCTCCAGCCCAAAAGAAGCTTTCTTAACAAAGATGGAAAGACACACCAACCTGTAGGTATAAAGATACAAACTTAGGGAGCAGTTTAATATTTTATGCATGTAGCAGAATGATAGTATGAGATTCTCCTTTAGGGCCTTTGACGTACCCAGCCACATTTTTTTCTTTTTTGCACAGTTAATGGCACTAGATAGAAGATCTGTTTTATGGATAGGCTCTTAATCCAATTCAGAAATTGGTTGGCTGCTTGCTCTAGTTTGCTTTTTATTGCTCTAATAAATACCATAACTGTCTCAGTTAAGGTCTCTATTGCTGTGCTAAAACACAATGATTAAAAGCAACTTTGGAAGAAATTGTTTATTTATATTACATTTACTTCTCATAGCCTATCATTGAAGGAAGTCAGGACAAGAACTCAAAGTAAGAACTCAAGCAGAAACCATGACATGCTATATTTTCTGACCCTCAATGTCTTACTTAGATAACTTCACTGGAAATGATTATGTCTAGCTTCATACAGCTCTCTGTTTGCTAGATAGCTTCTATGTCAACTTGAAACTGGCTACGGTCTTCTGGGAAGAAGGGCCCTCAAATGAAAAAAATGCTCTCATCAGATCATCTATCGGCAAGTTTGTATGTCATGTCTTAATTAATAATTGATGTGGGAGCATCCAGCCCACTGGAAGAGGTACCACCCTTAGGCAGGTGGTCTTGTGTTATATAAGAAAACAGGCTGAGGAAACCATAGGAGGCATCCATCTTAGAATCAGTACTCATCCATGACCTCTGAATCAGTTCCTGCCTTAATTTCCTTTCCTAACTTCTCTCTGCGAGGAACTGTGATCAGAACATGTAAACTGAAATAAACATTTTCACACCCAAGATGATCTTTTATCAAGAAAGACAATAACTAAGACAGAAATTGCTACAGGGAGTGGGACATTACAGTAACAGACCTGATGATGTTTTGGAGAATATTTTGGGTCTTTGGAACTTTGGGCTAGAAAAGACATCAGGTGTTTGAGTTTAATGAGCTATTTTGTGAACTTAGTCAATAATTGAGAAGACTGTAGGCAATGGAGGTCTGACTTGTAAAGTTTTAAGAGAAACTTTGAAAGTACAGTAAAAATTCTGTTATGGCCATTCAATATTTTGAATTAAGAATCTGTGAGACTAAATAATAGGCTATGATTAACAAAATTTTAGAACTACTAAAATAAAATATTTTTATTCAAACAATTGATACTGGTCAGTATAGGGGTGAGGAGAGTCTATTGTGATTAAGAGATCAAGATCATTGAGATCAAAATTTCAGGTAAAAGCTTCCTCAGAGTTTAAAGATTCAGAGAGGGGCTGAGGTTACATCTTTTGCTGGAAGCCAAAATTGGTACCATGTAAGAGCTTCCCAAATAGTACTGGTTTGTTTCCAAACAAACTTTCATACATAGAGGTTATAGAGAGCAGCTGAAGCCAGGATCAACCATTGGTGCAGTAGAGACCACATCACTGAATAAGCTGCAATAAAAGATCCTACCATTGAATAAATCATGGAGAGAGGTTTGAGATTTGGTACCATGTGGCAAAATCACAGAGAGTGCCAGTCTTTTGTTGAAGGTGTAGCCCAGTTGCAACAGAGATCCCATTTTTCTGGAGATTCAAGTACCATGGGTGAATGAGCAGAGAACAGTGAGTGTGGAGCAGAGATGGCTTTATCCTACAAGACAAGCTGTGTCTCTGTGAATGGCACCGCTGATGAAAGAGAGATGTTAAATCTTTCTGGAGCAGGAGAATAATAAGTGAATCCCTTATTCCAACACCAAGCTTTTTAATCTGCTTGACTTTCTTTTTGTTTTGGTTTCATTGTGATTGTACTCTGATTCTTCTCTCTTGGAGTATGAAGGCGTTTAAATCATTCGTGTTGTTGTTGTTATTGTTTGGTTTTGTTTTGTTGTGTTTTTTATTTTACAGGAGCCCAAGTTGAGAGATTTTGAACTTGAAAAGAGAATTTGGAGTTTTAAAGAGGCTGGACTTTTAAAGTGTTTGAATTTCTAACTGAGCTGTCCAGTTGTGAGAGGGGAGTGTTGAAGTCTCCCACTATTAGTGCCTGTGGTTTAATGTATTAAAGTTTAGAAGTGTTTAATGATTTAAGGTTTAGAAGTGTTTCTTTTACATATGAGGGTGCCCTTGTATTTGGGGCATAGATGTTCAGTATTGAGATTTCCTCTTGATGGATTTTTTCCTGTGACTAATATGAAATGACCTTCTTTGCCTCTTTTGATTAATTCTAGTTTGAAGTATATTTTGTTAGATATTAGGATAGCTACACTTGCTTGTTTCTTAGGTCCATTTGATTGGAATATTTTCCCAACCCTTTACTCTGAGACAATGTCTATCTTTGAGCTTGAGATGTGTTTCTTGTATGCAGAAGGATGGATTCTGCTTTCGTATCCAATATGTTAGCCTGTGCCTTTTATAGATGAGTTGAGTTTATTTACATTAAGGGATATTAATTACCAATGATTGCTAATTTAGTTTTCATTGTTGGTGATGTTAATTTTTGTGTTTTCCCCTTTTTTGGGATTTGCTGCTATGAGACCATCAATTGCCTGTGTTTTTGTTGGTGTAGCCAACTTCCTTGGGTTGAAGTTTCCTTCTAGTATTTTATGTAGGGATGGGTTTGTGGCTAGGTGTTGGTGAAATCTAGTTTTGTCATGGAATATCTTGTTTTGTCCTTCTATGGTGGTTGAAAGTTTTGCTGCATATAATAGTCTGGGCTAGCATCCATGGTCTCTTGATGTCTGCATAATGCTTGACCATGACCTTCTGGCTTTCATTGTCTCCAATCAGAAGTCAGGTGTAATTTTGATAGGTCTACCTTTATATCTTACTTGGCCTTTTTCCATTGCAGCTCTTAATAGTCTTTCTTTACCCTGTATGTTTAGTGTTTTTATTATTATGTGATAAGAGGACTTTCTTGGGGGGAGTCCAGTCTATTTGGTGTTCTGTAAGTGTCTTGTATCTTCATAGGCATATCTTTCTTTAGGTTGAAAAAGTTTTCTTCTATGATTTTGTTAAATATATTTTCTATGCTTTTGAGTTGATCTTCTATACCTATTATTCTTAGATTTGGCCTTTACATGGTGTCCCATATTTCTGATATTTTGGGTTAAGCTTTTATTAGATATAATGTTTTCTTTAACTAATGAGTCTATTTCCTCTCTTTTATCTTCAGTGCTTGAGATTCTCTCTTCCATTTCTTATATTCTGATGTTCATGCTTGTATTTGAGGTTCCTGATTGTTTTCTCATGATTTCTATGTTTATAATTACCTTGGCTTGTGTATTCTTTATTGTCTCTATTTTAGTTTTCAAGTCTTGAATAGTTTCTTTCATTTGTTTGATTTCTGTTTTTTATTATTTTTTATTACTTTCTAAATACTAGGAATCAAAATTTCCACTTCCTCCCCTTCTCCCACTTCCCTCCAACTCCCCCACTTCCCATCCCCTTCCAGTCCTAAAAGAAGGCAGGGTACCTTGCACTGTGGGAAGTCCAAGGCCCTCCCCCCTCCATCAAGGCTTAGGAAGGTATGCATCCAAATAGACTAAGATCCCCAAAAGCCATGGAGACAAACCCCAGTGTCATTATCATTGGATTCTCAATCAGCCCCAATTGTTAGGCACATTCAGAGGCGCAACCATACACAGAGATGTTTCCAAATGTAGTAAGAGGCACAGAGTTGTGTTCCCAGCACCCAGCTCATGGGCTGTGTCCCACTGCTGCCCAGCTCCCTGCTGCTGGCCACTGGCCTACTTTTGGCCCTGGCTAGCTTATACCTGAAATAATTACACACAAACTGTATTCATTTAAGTACTGCCTGGCCCATTAGTTTTAACCTCTTATACATATTAGTTTAACCCATATTTAGTAATCTGTGTTGTGTCTTACTGGCATGAGTCTAACCTACATCCATTTCGGGTAGGAGCATCATGGCATCTGCCATACTTCCTTTCTTCCCAGCCTTCCATTCTGTCTACTCCGCCCACCTAAGGGCTGCCCTATCAAAAAGTCAAGGCAGTCTCTTTATTTAACCAATGAAAGCAATAT
>JAQHUG010000610.1:42303-55632 GCA_028555095.1 Dicrostonyx torquatus
GTCAACAAGACAAAGGCAGCCTACAGAATGGAAAAAGGTCTTCACCAATCCCACATTGGACAGAGGGCTGATCTCCAAATTATACAAAGAACTCAAAGAAATTGATCATCAAAAAAAAAGTACAATAAAAAATGAGGTACAGACCTAAACAGAGAGTGCCCAACACATGTATCTAAAATGTCTGAAAGACACTTAAGGAAGTGTTCAATATCCTTAGCCATCAGAGAAATGCAAATCAAAACAATTCTGAGATTCCATATTACACCTGTAAGAATTGCCAAGATCAGAAACACTAAAGACAACTTATACTGGAGAGGATGTGAGGCAAAGGGAGCACTCCTCCATTTATGGTGGGAGTGCAAACTAGTTCAGCCACTTTGGAAATCAGTATGGTGTTTTCTCAGAAAATTAGAAAACAACCTACCTCAAGACCCAACAATACCACTTTTGGATATATACCCAAAGGTTGCTTGATTATACCACAAGGACATGTGCTCAACTATATTCATAGCAGCATTATTTGTCATAGACAGAACCTGAAACCAATCTAAATGCCCATCAACTGGAGAATGGATACAGAAGATGTAGTACATTTACACAATGGAGTACTACACAGTGGAAAAAAAATGACATCTTGAAATTCACACACAAATGGATAGATCTATTATATTGAGTGAGGTATCCCAGACACAGAAAGACAAATACTCCCTCATAAGTGGCTTTTAGACATAAAGCAAATAAAACCAGCCTACAATTTACAATCCCAGAGAACCTAAACAACAAAAAGGAACCTAATAGAGACAGACATACATGGATCTAATCTACATGGGATGTAGAAAAAGACAAGATCTTCTGAGTAAATTGGGAGCATGGGGATCACAGGAGAGTGTAGAAGGGGAGGAGTCAGAAAAGAGGAGAGCAGAAAAAAACATAGAGCTCAATAAAAACAATTTTAAAGAAAATAACAGTTTTCATATATTTTCTCTTATTTCAGTTTTTGTCCTTTAAGCTAATCATAGGAGCTCCTGAACTGTCACTAACTTATTTTCCATTTGTTCCATTCTTTTCTGCTATTGCTCCATATGCATTCTTTAAATTCCAAATGTACACTTGCTTTGGTTGTACCCTTTAAAATCATATTCCATGCCATTTCTATAATACAGCATCCCATTTCTCTGAGCATATTCACCACAACATTTTTTAATTGATTTTTATTGAGTTCTACATTTTTCCTCCTCCCATCCCTGCCTCTCTCCTGCCCTTCAACCCTCTCCCAAGGTCCCCATGCTCCCAATTTACTCAGGAATCTAACTGGGAACCTCCATTCTAGATAGATATTCTTTGGAAGAGCCAGGTTCCAAAAGAAAACTCCTCCAACCTTTTCTTAGGTGGATGGGTCAAAATACGAGGTCCTGAGATAGACATAGGAAGGCAGGCTGACAGTGTCCTACCATTCATTTGGGTAGCAGTTTCCTTCTTCAGGTTTCTGCTGTTCAGGATTAGAGGGTAGGTCAAAGTAACCATGCTGCGGTGGTTTATATTGGTCATCCTTGGAAGGATCCAGAACCATCTTAGAGCAAATCTGTGGCCATGACAGTGGGGGATTTTCTCGATTAGTTTGAGTAAAGTAGGAAAGCCAACTTTAAATGTAAGCAATACCTTGGGTTGACATCTCAGATGAAATAACAAGAAAAAAATGTACCTGCGTGCAAATGTTCATGGCCTTCTGTTTCCTGACCATGAGCAATGTGTGACATGTAGCCTCACACTTCTGCTACCATAGCTTCTTTTCATTTATGAATTTCACCAAAGTAATTCCTTCCTTAAGTTATTTTAGTCAGAGAATTTCAGAAAAGACAAAGGATCTCTTGTAACATGAGGGGCCTGCTCGTTGGGGTTTCTGTCCCGCCCAGTACCCCACTGCCGGCAAGCCCCACAGAAAATCACACAGAGAGTCTACATCAAGTTTTACACTGACTGGCCCATTAGCCCAGTCTTCCTACCAGCTCCCATAACTTATATTAACCCATTGTCAGCCACATGGCCAGTACCCTTTTTCAGCTGGGCTGCTACATGTTGCCTCCTTGGAGTCTTTGATGGAATTGAAGAATGGATAGTTATAGTTTTCCTTAGTTATGATAAGAGATAAAATAGATAAAAAATTGTAACTGTAATCTTACCTGATAAACTGTTTTGTTATATGTAGTTTTACTATGTTAAAATGAAAGCCTTTCTTTTTTGTTTAAACAGAAAAAGGGGAAATGGAGTAGGAGGGTTCATCTGTATTTCTGTGCTTTGATTGGTTAAATAAAAAGGATGCCTGGCCTGTAAGATAGGACACAGCCCTTAGGTGGGCGGAGTAGACAGAAAGGAAGGTGGTGAGAGAAAAGGGAAGTGAGCCAGTCGCCATGAGGCTTCCGCTACAGATGGACGTACCATAGAACCGTCCGGTAAGTCACCCACCTTGTGGTGACATACAGACTTTTATAATGGGTTAGTTTAGATGTGAGAGCTAGCCAAGAAAAGGCTGGAGATAATGGGCCAGGCAGAGTTTAAATGAATATAATTCTCATGTGGTTATTTCGGGCATAAGCAAGCAATCAGTGGCTGAGTGGGCTGGGGGCTGGGAGCTGGGTGCTGGGAACACAACCTACACTCTCCCCTATTTACAACAATTTCTCTCTCTCTCTCTCTCTCTCTCTCTCTCTCTCTCTCTCTCTCTTTCTCTCTCCTCTCTCTTTCTCTGTTTCTCTTTCCCTCCCCTTGCCCCATCTCCTTTCCCTTCCCCCTTCTCCCATCTCTTGCCTTACCTCCCTCCTCTCTGGTTTATTATGGTCCTGGAGATTGAACCTAAGGCCTTATGAATGCTAGCCAATGATTCCACCAATGTGCCACTGTGACAGGGTAAGACAGTGCAGACGTTCCTCCATCTTGTATTATTGCTGAGGCCATTTCATGTTTAAAGATGTGCTAGCTAATTTACTTAGCCTTTGTGAGAACTGCTTGGTATTTGTAGAACCTCCACTAGATAGATGGTTGTCTTAGCTGTTTGTTTGTGCAGATCCCCTCCTCCAGCTAGCTAACAACTCATCTTAGCTTCTGTTAATGCTGCTTGCATACTCTGTGAAGTGCCCTACCCCACCCCACCTGACCTGTCCAGTAAGATGCATTTATGAGGTCTCTACCCTTAAAATCTTGTGTTCTGAAAAGTCGGGACCACACCTAGTCTCCTGACACTTGGGTGTAGTCTCTGCTTGCTGGAATAAAGGCTTTCAATTGGCTATACACTGTGTCTGAGTAGACACAGTGTTTTATAGGGAGACTTGTTTGAGACATTTCCCACTATACTGTGTCTTCACACATACAGAATCAAGAAACTGCCCATTCTGAAAGCTAGAAGAAATGAAGTAAAATTGCTTATAAGTGTTGGGCTAATTTCTATCATTATGGAAACACACCGCTTTTTATTTAGAGGGAAACTTTCAAATAATAAAGGAATGAATGTGCTAAAAGACAAAGAATGTAGATTTCAAATACAGTATTTTTTTAGGATTTCTATGAGAAGAAAATAATTAATATGCACTATCATGAATCATGCCTGTACTCTGCAAACATCTTCAGGTCACCATGAGTGACTGTTGTAAGGAAAATCTTTGACTCTATCTAGGAACCTCCATACATATTTTACTTTCACACATGCTCCCATATCTATCAGATTTTTAAGAAAAGTTAAAAGAATACTGTTTTTACATTCAAAATGCTGACATCAACTTCTCACTCGTTTAAAACAAAATTATTTCCTATCTCTTCAAATAAAGAAAAGGAAAGCTATATACAGTTCCTTGGTGCAAAGCGTGCTAGCAAAAGTTGTTTGTTACAAACATTGTTGAACCAGTGTGTTTACAGCATCCCTGTCTAATAATACCCACTGCAGCAAAATTGTGACAGGTGTCCAAATTGGCAGAGTTTCCCTCTGTAAGAATGAGTAACTTTTGGCAACAAAAAGCAAAGCTTCATTGTGTGTGTGTGTGTGTGTGTGTGTGTGTGTTGTGTGTTAGTCTGTAAATGTGAGTGTGTGTAAGTCTGTATATATATATGCAATGATTTGTATAACCTAATCTGAGACCCCATTTCATTTTCTCCCTCCCTTCCGCTTTTACTTCCTCCCTTCCTTTCCCCTTTCCAAGTAGATGGGTATGCTAAAGCTTTGGCCTGTAAGATAACTTTCAGAAGGAGATCCTCAAAATACTCTTAGTAGCTACTATAATTTGTGAATCAAATAAAATTCCAATTTCTGAAATAGTGATGAATAACAATATTGAGAAAGACATACCTTCAACTCTGTCAAACACAGTTGAATCTTGATGAGCTTTAGGTGAAAAATAAAAATTCCTTGACATACCACCATTATACTGAGTAGCTGATGAGCTCAATAAACCATTGCAGACTTTACACAGGGTTTCTTGCTGTTGTTCCACTGAAATGAACACCTCTTAGAAAAGCCATTGTGCTAAAGGAGCCATAGTTAAGCTCATTGGTGTTTGAGTCACACTTGCACACTGCTTATCCATCAAACCTCCAGATAACTGTTTTCTCTTTGATACAGTGGTGTTTTTAGCTGCAGATTTTGCAAGCAATGATAAAGGTATATATAAACATTAAATGATAAATAATTAAATGTCTGGAAAAGCAACAGATGCATTAAGATTCAAATTATTGTTATTACATTGTCTTATACACACACAGCCAATATCAATTTGAAAATTTGAAACTGAAGTTAAAATCTAGAAAGGTCATATTTTCCCCATGTGATAGTATGTTTATTAATGCAGTTCATTAAGTTTCCACATTTTTCTGGTTTGCTGTGTTTCTCTTTCTATCATCTTTTCTAAAGACTCTGGTTGTTTGCTTTGTTGCTTTGTACTGGGGAGGCTGTTGGCAGCCGAGGTTTTTTATTGTACTTCATTTTGACAGATGTATTCTCAGAGCACCAATCATGGAATTGCATCTGGCTTTTGTATTGTGGTCTGTTTTAAAAGCTTGATTCATTTAACTGACCAGGTATGTTGCTAGAATGAGGCTCTCATGGTCCTTGAGAACAAATAAAATCTGCCAGGCTGGTGAGCTGTCTGTTTGAAGCTAGACTCACCTTAGAGGGTCTGGGCATCTGAAATCGGGATTAGAACACTCGGGAATTTTGGTGATATTCATAAATTCCACAGAGAAATTTTGGGTTCAGAATTAATGGACTAACTATGAATGCTTTTTATTACTTTCATCTGCTGAAGATAAATTATCATTCTAAATTGCCTCACAAAACACTGATGCTGCTATTTTTTTGTTCAGTTTTAAGCCAGTAGGCTCTAATCTTTATCCCAACCCTATTTCTGAATGACTTTTTAAGAAACTTTAAAACTATGAACTTTTCCTATTTACGTTTTTACTTCAAAATCTCTATCTATTGCTTTTTGATTAAAAATTGACCCAAGTAATATATTTTATTTATTTCCTAAGGATAACTGAAAAATGCCATAAACTGTGTAGCTGAAGCAGATATGTATCATGCTACAATCCTAATGTAGATATCTCTGCTGAATGCACTCATGGAGCTGTGGGTATCTGAGTAAGGGCTGTTCCAGGCCTTCTAGTGTTACCCCAGCTCTGGATTGGGGGAGGCACATAATAGCACTAGACTTTTCCTGGTTTACAAGTCTGTCTCTATATGTCCATGGATAGGATCATATTGGATTAAGAACCAAACCTATTCATATTTCATCCAACTCTATCTTCAAAGACCTTATTTTAAATAAGGTCATAGTCTGGGATTTTGAGGACTAAGCATTCAATATAGAAACTAGGAAAGGCATTATAATAAAATGTGCAGTCCAAGTGAGTGCCTAGTTTACTTTATTCCAGCTGGCTAGTCTTCATATTGGTCTCTAGTAGATGGATGCATTGTGTAAGAACCCTGAAGTTTTCCAGTAACTGCAAGTGATACCAAGAGTAACAGAAGAAAGACATACATTAACTATAATCTGTTTGCAAAAGTCGAAATAGAATTTATCTTTTCAACAGAGAGGCTAAGGATTACACTATATCCAAGCAACTCTGAAACACTACAAGCAATGGAATAGATTCTTGAGTACAGCCCCAACCACAAAGCAAAAAGAGCTCTCAGTCTGTAAAAAAGTTTATACTATTTGACATGAGGGTCTAAACTGAAGTATAAAAGATGAGTTCATGAACACTGACTCAGATAAATTAAATTATTAAATAAATAAATAATAAAATAAATAGTTAAGTCTGATTTTTCATGCTTCACAAAAATAAGAGTTTAATGTAAACTTCCAATTCCTTATCCAGACACTAAACATTCTTTAAACTTTAAAGTATTTAAGGGCTGAAAAGATGTCTCAGTGGTTAAGAGCACTGATTGCTCTTCAAGAGATTACAGGCTTAATTCCCAGCACCCATATGGCAGCTGACCACTATCTGTACCCCAGTTCCAAAGACCTGATGCCCTCTTCTAGCTTCTGCAGGCACTAAACATGCAAGTTGTGCACAGACATCCATGCAGGCAAATCACTTATCACTCATACACATAAAATTTTTAAATTAAAATGTTGAGAGTTTACCCTTTACATTAATATTAAAAACTTAGTGAATAATATGAAGTAGGGAGTTTTGTTTGCATTTTACTTAGAATAGCAGCTGTATTTAAAAAATAATCTATGAAGTGCAGGTCTGTTTTTATAGGGCCACATTTCAATATGAACCTTGGTTGACTGAAAAGCACATGTGCACTCACATACACAGACAAAAGTTAGCACATTATTGCATCTCTCTATATTTTGTAAATGATTAAAAATGGTTTACCAAGCAATCAATATTTGTTTGACTTTATTTTTCTTACAAGCATTTATTCATTGTGCATAAAACCTGAACTGAAGACTAAAGAGAGGGCAAAAAAATAAAAAGAGAAACAGTGAAAACAGAAAACTGGATAAATGACAATGAGGAGGGTAGAAAGAAGGGACAGCAGAAGGGTTAATATGGTGACCAAGCCTACATTCTCTTCAGTATACAAGGCAGCTACTTGAGAAGTGATTCTTCATAAAACACTCTTCTTCCCTCAGACACACTTTGGACTTTCAAATGTTCTTTTAAAAACACAGCACATTCATTTAATGTGAAATAAATGATTTACTAAACGGGAGAAAAATCCAACAGGCTGAGTCATGACAACAAGTCTTAAATCCTATTGGCTTATTTTGATTGCATTTGCAAGTACCTGATGAAAATGTGCAGAGCAGCCCATCTCAGAATCCGAGGCTTCCTGTTGATTGTGTGGCAGAGTTGCCAGGCACATAACACATTTGTTTTACAGCACTGCGTGATGAACTCACAGTGTTTTACCTTCAGGACTGAGAGTCCTTAATTTGCTCTTTGAGGAACAGTCTGTTTTCATCAAGAGACAGGCTTTCGTTGATCAAGCAATTCTACGGAGAGTGCATTAAAGTAAAAGAATCAGAGGGTGAGTGTGAGCAAGGGAGAATGTGTCCAGTGTCCATGAAAACAGAGCAGCTTTTATTTTCCAGTTAAGCACGTGTATTAATTTTTACATGAAGAGTCTTGATATGCCTCAGCATCTAGAATAATAATAACCCCCAAGGCAAAGAAACAGGAAAACAAAAACAATGGGGAAAGATCAATGAGCTTGCAGTAAATACTTCATTTAAACAAAGGAACATATGTGTCCTGAGAGATCTAATATATTTCTAAAAATGGCTCTAATACGTTAAATATGTCTGTTTCAAATTCTCTCAGAATTTGTCCTAAATATGGTTTATTATGTGGGATAAAAATAATATATGGATGTGAAATGCGACTTTTCTAATTGTTTTTCAATTTTCCTTTGTGAATATACCCTGATGCAGTCATTCAATACATATTTAATATTAATCTTCTGTTCTCCAGCAAGCATACTTCCCCTCCCACTTGGTAGATACCCAGGCTAGAAACGTTGATGTTCTTTCTCCCTGTGAAACCTACTCCAGCCTGAGATCATTCTGTCAGGGACCTGGGGGTGAAAAGAACTTCTATGGACATGAGGAAAGAGGGGCCAAAAGGGATTTGTAATGTCCTTAACATAAGAAAAAGGGAGGCATTTGGGGCTGGAAATGGTAATAAAAGCAGACAAGAATTGAAGGTTTTGAATGAAACAGAAGATTAAATAAACATATACATCACCAGTTGACATGCCATCATGTCTAAGGAAAAAAAAATCTCACTGGGTCCTACCCCTAGATGAAGAGCTACATGCAGAATATTATTTTAAGGTGTGTTACTTTTGTTTATGCTGTGGAACATTTGTTTAATGATGCAAAGATATGTTGCCTTCTTTTATGTTGCATTTGTTTAAGTCTGTGAAGCTCTGTTACCTTCCTGTCTAAAACACCCGATGGTCTAAAAAAGAACTGAATGGCCAATAGCAAGGCAGGAAAAAGGAGAAGCAGGGCTGGCATGCAAAGAGTATAAACAAAGGAAGAGGGAGTAAGAAAGAATGAGGACAGGAGGACATCAGAGGCCAGTCAGTCACCCAGCCACCCAGCAACCCAGCCACCCAGCCACTCACTCTGTCAGTCACAGAATAAGAGTGAAAGTAGGTTATATAGAAGTAAGAAAAGAAAATATCTCAGAGGCCAAAGGTAATCAGGATAATTTAAGAAAAGTTGACAAGAAAAAAACCAACCTAAAGCCAGGCATTCATAAGTAAGAATAAGCCTCCATATGTGATTTATTTGGGAGCTGGGAGGCATGCCATCAAATGACCAAAGACCAAAATAAAAAGTCAAGAGTAAAAGAAAACCAACAACTACAACTACAGACAATTAAGACTATGGAGGGAGAAAGAATTAGTTAGGGAATGGTACCCTAAACTGTTATCTAATACCAAATAGTCAGTCGTAAAAATATACATACAAGCAACACTAAATGAACTCAACAAGTTATATTTATATTTAGTCATATATATATATATTACATATATGTAACAATATTAATTATGAATGCCGTTAATTTGAAATGAAGTAGCCAAATATGCTATATCAGGGAATGGAGGGAGGGAGGGAAATGATGCAATCACATTATAATTAAAAATCAAAAAAATTTAAAAATTGAAGTAAAAATTTGCTGAAGGCTGGAACAGTGTATACTTACTGGAAATCTAGGTTCAGTATATCTACTGAACTGCACTCTCTGTAAATACCTTTTTAGAACCAGAGTCCAATTCATACACAAGTGACAGATAGATACAGAGAAGAGAACTGATGTTCCACAGAGGCTGGAAAGTGAAGCAGGGATATCAGGATAAAACACAGCAACACAGGAGTCCTAGGACTCTTAGTAGCTCTGGACTAGAGATGGAAATGCAAGATTGGTTTAGGAGGTCCTTCTGTTTGTGTGTTGCTTTGATTGGTTGAATAAAGAAACTGCCTTGGCCATTTGATAGGGCAGAACTTAGGTAGGCAAAGTAGACAGAACTAAATGCTGGAAAGAAGGACAGAATGGCACACACCATGGTTCTCCTGCCTGAGACAGACGCTGGTTAAAATCTAGCCAATAAGCAACAGTCATGTGGTAATACACATTAAAGGAGATGGGTTAAAATAATATGTAAGAGATAGCCAATAAGAAGTTAGAGCTAATGGGCCAGGCAGTGTTTAAATAAATACAGTTTTTGGTGATTATTTCAGGTGTAAGCTAGCCAGGCAGCCGAGATGGAAAAAAGGGACCTTCTCTCCCAATAGTTTGGCACCCAGTTCAAGGCATCCAATATGAAACTCACTAATCACTCTTATCTATCTATCTGTCTGTCTCCATGTATAGATAGAGATTGAGATATCACACACATTTCTATTTCTGTTCCTCCACCCTCTCACCCATGTGCACGTACACACTTGTGAATATTTATTATGTAAAGCAAATTAACTAAACTAATGTGAATTTAAATTTGAATCCCTGGTCCAGGAGCCAATCATTGTTGTTAGGTAGTACAAGCCTCCTGTCTGCCTTATTAAATATAGAAGCACCCAGTGTTCTCATTTACAACATGTGGATTTCCTTGTTCAGTTCCGTGGAACAATAGACAACCAAAGACTAGCCGTTAAAACAATTTATAGGTTACCAGCTACTTAGTAAGTGATGAGGGCAATGACTTTGTACTTGCCAGCTCTGTTGCCTTTCATCTGTAAGAAATCAACTTATAGTAACCTGGGTTTGTCCTGCTTCATTTGTTCTTCTTGTCAAAATAAGCCTGTTCTATAAAGTGATCCAATATCAGAGATCTTTAAGTATTTAATCTTTCTACTTCACTAGAAAGTAAATAGTGGGTTTACTGGGAACACACCAGCCTATCAAAACAAAGAAACAGCCCCCAACTTTAGCAGATGTCCCCAACCTAATACATAGACCTCTCCTGCCAGAAAACAAGGTAGGCTGCCCATAGATTTTTCTCTTCTCTCTCTGTTCCCCCATATACAATACCCCAGTTCTATCCCCAGCTCTGGAGCAGAACACCCACTGTGGTCTTCCTGCCCCTTCCTAACTCCTGTAAGTCCCACAGTTCTTCCCTTTTTAGCCTTCCTCCCCACATTCATTGCTCTTTCCCAGCCTCCAACTCCAGCAGGAACTGTAAGGACTCTTTTTCTATCCCACCATTAAGCTCCCAAACTATGACACAGAGACTTCTTAATGATTATGAAAGCTCAGCCTACAGCTTAGGCTCATTCTGAATATCCCACAACAAGGAAGCCCCTGATAATCCACAGGTCACACCTGCCAAAAAACCAGGTAAGTTTCCTGCAGACCTTCTTTTCACTCCCTCTTTCGTTAGTTCCAATCCCCCAGTCTCATCCCCAGCTCTGCAACAGAACACCCTCAGCAGTCTTACCTGAACCCTTCGTCCGATCTCCGTTGGATCACACAGTTCTTCCTCTTCTAACCTTCCTCCTCATTCTTGTTGCGTTGCTCCAGAACCCATGTGAATGGGCATTCTCTGCTAACTCAAGGGCTTCTCCTTCCAGAGCTTAGCCATTAACAAAGGACATTAAGCTTATAGCTCACAAGCCTGCAGAAGCCAAATAGCAAGGTGAACCCAAAGAAAAATTATATAGATTTTCCTGGAAGTCGGAAGCAAACAAGATCGTCAGACAAAAGTTGGAAGCACGGGAGTGGGGACAGGGGTGGAGGTAGGGATTGGGGGAGGGGGTAGGTGAAAGGGAGGGGGTAGAAGGGAGAAAGGAAGAACCGGGGAGAGCCTGGGGTTGTGGGAGGGTGGAGATCGAGGAAGGGTGGATATTGGAGAAGGGAATAAGATATCTACATTAACAGGAGTCATTCTAAGATTTGCAAGAGACTTGTCTCTAGAGGGGATCCCAGGTATTCACAGGGATCTCCCAGCTAGGTACTCGGGCAGCAGAGGAGTGGGTGCCTGAATTGAACTTGCCCCATAGTTACTTTGTTGAATATCTTAATCGTCACCATAGAAATTTCGCATGATGGATGGAGATAGAGCCAGAGACCCACATTCACATCAGAACAAGGGACTGAGCTACCAAGGTCCAGTGGAAGAGCAGAAGGAGGGAGAAGATGAGCAACAAATTGATTAACAAGCAGATCTACAACTCTCCTATTACTCCTGCGAGCCAATGCCGCCAATTTCAGACCCACCTCTACAGCAGGAAATTTACTGCTGTCTGCCTTTCCTATCTGACTCCATCCCCAATGGATCATAAAAAATTTCATCACCAACTTTCCTTCCCCAAACTCACTCCAGTATTCCAGCCTCTAAACTAGCAGGCATTCACTGTGAGCATACCAGGTTAGCATGTCAAGGAAATAGCCAGAGTAATGACTTCAATAGAACACATATCATACCACAGTAGGTCCTGAATATTGCAATATAGCTGAAGCACAATAAAAAGGACTTGAAAACAACTATATAAAGATGATAGAGCTCCTTAAAGAGGAAATTCATAAATCCCTTAAAGAAATTCAGGATAACACACATACACACACACACACACACACAAACACAATGCATACATGTGTGCACACACACAGTGTTAGGAAATGAATAAATACCTTAAATAAAGTCAAGAAAACACAAGAAATTAGCTGAAAGAAACAAAACTCTTCAAGACATCAAAAATGGAAATAGAATCCATAAAGAAAACACAAATGGGGAAACTCTGGAAATGAAAATTTAGATGAACTTCTAGGGAAAGTTTCACCTACAAAATATAATAGATTGAAGAGCCTTGAGGATATGATAGAAGAAATTCATCAAATGAATGATGGAGACATTCATCAAAGAAAATGTTAAATCTAAAAGCTGACACAAAACATCCAGGAAATCTGGGACACTATAAAAAAAACCAACCTAATAAGAGGTATAGAGGGAGGAGAATCACAGCTCAAAGGCCCAGAAAATATTTTCAATAAAATCAAAGAAAATTTTTCTAACTCAAAGAAGGAGATGCCTATAAAAGTATATGAAGCACACAGAGCACCAAATATACTGGACCAGAAAAGTAAGTCTCCTTTCCACAAAATAATCAAAACACTAAACATTTAGAAAAAAAGTATTAAGTCTATGAGGGAAAAAACCAAGTTACATATAAAGGCAGAGCAATTAGAATTACACCTTTGTTTTCAATAGAGATTCTCAAAAACAGAAGGGCCTGGACAGATGTGCTGCAGACTCTAAGAGACTACAGAAACCAGTCCATATTTTACTATAACTAGCAAAACTGTCAATTACCACAGATAGAGAAAATAAGGTATTTCATGATAAATTCAGTTTTAAACAATATTTATCTATAAATCCAGCCCTACAGAAGTGTTAGAAATAAAAGTTCAATTTCAGGAGGTTAGTCTGTAGATAATCTCATACTAGCAAAATCAAAACAAGGGGCATACACAAAAAACCATGAACAACAACAACAAGAAAAAAATAACATAAATAAAAAAATTATTGGTCATTGATATCTCTAGAAACTAATGGCCTCAATTTGTCAATCAAAAGACAAAGACTAGCAGAATGGATGCAAAAAAACCCACAAGATTCATCCTTCTGCAGCATCAAAGAAACATACCTTGATATAAAAGATAAACTTTATCTCAGAGTAAAGCATTGAAAAAGATATTCCAAGTAAATTGTCTGAAGAAGAAAACTGGTGTAGCCATATTAATATCCAACAAAAGACTTCAAACAAAAATTAATCAAAAGAGATGAGGAAGAACAATATATATTAATCAAAGGAAAAA
>JAQHUG010000610.1:63472-87875 GCA_028555095.1 Dicrostonyx torquatus
AAACACATAGACACATACAAACACACACATAAAATTTATAACCACAGTAATACAGACACACATGCACACAGATAATATATACAGAGACACACATGGACACATACACACAGATGCATACACAGCGACAGAAATGCACGTACACAACTGAAAACAGAGGTGCAGAATATGGGGTAAATAAGTAAAGACAAGCAGTTCCTGCTATAAGAAATTGACTCAAACAGAAGAGTGATAAAACCTATATCATTAGTGTTCTACTAGTATGTTCTGGATGTACATATGCAAGATACTTAAGGCCTGATCCAATAATCTTTATTAAATTATGGCTATAAGCAATATGGTTATGATAAAATAAGTTTTGTTGGCTTAGATGCTCATTTTATATTCAATTATCTTTGCACTTTTCAATGAATTATTTACTATCATAGAAGTCTCTTTTGCTACTTATAATAAAATCTGTAAAATTTAGATGTGAAAAATGGGAGTGAAAGAAAAGAGAGAGAAAGACAGACAGGCTTAGAGCAACAGTATCAAACAATGCAAATACATTTCATGACAATATGAATACTTCTCTTAACTGTAAGAATGGCAATATTTTAATCAAAAGACTTCTATTTAATCTGAGCAGAAAGGACAGAGGGGGAATTGGGAACTTCTTCTGGAGACACAAATGACCTTCTAGATCATTGAGGTCCAAAGATAATCTGGAGATACTTTTGACCATGATTTCCATAAAAACTTATTCTTCCACCATGAGTAAAAGTTATAGTGATATATGGCTATGTGTCACTTTTACAGCGATATAAGATCACGTGAGTTTTCTCCTGCCTATAGATTTTCAAACAAGCAATAGCAGAAGAGACTCCTACAGACTCACACAGTTACAGACTATGAGCAGGACACTTAGAAGCATGCGCATAGCTTTTAGAGGAAATAGTTTGAATTACTCTAATTGTCTTTGTTACTGGAACCCTTAAAGTTTACTAACATTTTTAAGGTATTTTGTACAAAACTGAAGCATATCTACATTCTATTTACTAAGTATTGTGTCAAAACTTAGAAACCAGCATCTCTGTTGTCCAAGGGTAGTCACAATTGAGAATAACAGTAGCCCCAAGTTCAATGAAACATGATAGGTTTATTTCTTAAACAGTATTTTCAATGTGGTATACTTTAGGTCAGACAACTTACACTATTCAGGCTTCCTGTTAGAGAATTTTAGATTTGGAGATTAATTTTTGACAAACTAATCCTAGATTGAAGTATACAGACTATGACCTGACATCTGTGTTTCTCTTAGAAGTTCTATGGTAAAAACCTAACTCTCAAAATAGGAATGTTTAGGAGGTGGGTTTTAGATGTGATTGGGTTGCTACAGCAGAGCTCTCATGGATGGAACTGATGTACTATTGGAGTGGCCAAAGAGTTATTCCTTATCCCTTTGTCCATGGGAGGTTAATATGAAAAGCATTCCATCTATCAACCAGGGAGTGATTCCTTACTGGAAGCCATAGTGTTAGTGCCTTTATCTTGGATTTCTCCATGCCTGAAATAGGAAGAAAAACTTCTATCACTTAAAAGCTTTCCAGCTAATGGATTTTGTGGTATAGCTGTCTGAACAGATTAAGATAATACATCAGTATCCAGTTCCCTTGCCCGTTAGACTAAATAGGTCTGCAACATTTTTCTTGTCTGTCTTCCAGGGTTCCCTAATGGAATTAAGAAAGTCAGTCACAGCGTGCTCTTGTTTGGTAACAAACTCTCTGATCAGAAGGTGATCTTTCCATTTAGTTTCCTGTGCTCTCTTTCCAGTGATACCTGGAATCACCCAATCACACCACCAGTGAATGTGTGCCTCCTCTCTGAGTCTTTCTTAATAGAAAATCAATCAAACTAAGACAATGAATTGGTGAGCTGCCATTAATGCACTATATTAAAACCAGCCATCTTACTTTTTCTAGCTCCTCTCTCCTGGCTTGTATCATCAAAGGTATAATTATGAGTGGTATTTGTATGATAGGTACTAAGCAGGCTCCTCTTACGTTAGGCTTTCTTATACATCCCACACTCACTTGCTAGGGATGGTGCCACCTACAGTGGGCAGAGCCTTCCCACATCCACTTCAACTGAGAAAATTCCTCACAAACATGGTCAAACATTAATCTAATTGAAGCAAATCTTCAGCTGAGGTTACTTCTTCTTCCCAGATTACTCTGGATTGAATCAGATTAACATTAAAGACTAACCAGGATAACCACGATCATAGCTAAAGACAACCACTTAAAAATATGAAATATTGGAAGCTAGAAAAAGGAGAAAAATGGCCACTACCCTGTCATAATGAAAGGAACGTCTTATTTTCATTGAGCAGTTAATCTCGAACTGATTGCCAGGAACAACCTGAGTTTGTGTTCTTGTAAAGAGGAGGGCATTTGGGCTGGAGAGATGACTCAGAGGTTAAGAGCACCGACTGCTCTTCCAGAGGTCCTGAGTTCAATTCCCAGCAACCACATGGTGGCTGTAATGAGATCAGGTGCCCTCTTCTGGTGTGCAGGCATACATGGAGGCAGAATGTTTTATACATAATAAATAAAAAGGAGGAGGGCATTTGAAACTCAGCTAGCAATTGCATCCAATTATGCATTGAGGTAGATGTATTAATATGATCATGTTTCCATAAAAATGCTTTGTAAATTGTGAAACACACAACATGAAACTAATCTTTCTTGTCCCATATAATTTGCTTTAGACAGCAAGAAAATGAATCTATCTACTTTTACACATACAAATACACCAGTAAATATACCCCCACAAAACCAGGCAGGAACATTTAAAGTCCCTATGCAATGGCAGACATAATAACTAATATCCAAGTGCAGCCACAGATAAACACAATACAAACCTGTGACACACAAGATGAGGATCACATTATAAGGTATTCTGTGTATTTGAATTGTTGCTAACAAATGGACAGAATTATGTTAGAAAAGTATGTGCATTTAAAGTTTTTCCGTTATGTATGTATTAGAAAGCAGAAAAAAACTCATTTTTATCTATTAGACTCAATGTAATCAAACTCACAGATACAATACACTTTGCAGTATTTTCTGTTAGTATTTCAGAAAGGGAAGGCATTTGAAGTTTTCTGTTGAGGTGGAGGAAATGCATAATGGGTGTAACAAAGTTCCCCAATTTGTGCTAAATAAAAGGAAGTAGTTTGAATTAATGGTGATGTCGAAGTCAATACCATCGTTTTTCCCCTCTAGTGTGTGTTCAGGACCTCACACTAGGCTAATAAACATTGCCTGGAAACCCTCATTAGAGAAACTGCTTTACTAAATAAAAATGTAAATAAGAAGGAGTCACAATTGGCAGTGTATTGATTGTTTAAGGGATTATTTCAAAGTAACATTTACATAAACTAATTAAGGACAAACCTAATGAACTTGCTTCCATGATAAAACCAAGCCATGGGCTCTCATCACAGAACAATACTGCAAAAGTTTGTGGGTGTTCACACAAGTCTACCACAAACATTTCACAACAATGAGCATTCTGCTCCGTAGTGCTGATACATATCCATTCTAGCTTATGTCCAAATTACAGAATACACATGTATGTGTATGAAATGTTTGTTAATACTTATCAAAGAAGAAATAAATATACATTATTTGTTCCTATTTTCTAGATACTGTAAGAATGTTGAATAGGAAATTGTCCAATGTAATTTGTTTTTATTTCCAAGGCTATTTTTACAAAAATGTTTATTCTAAAGGAATATTTTAAATGTTGCAAATTAAAACCACTTAAAAAACCCCAGAACTTTGAACACAAATGCTCTCTTCAAGGAGGAAAAAAATTAAAAAAAGGAAATCAAAACCAATATTAGGGCCCATAACTATTAAAGAATAATATTAAATACATTTTGTTTGGGTATTTGTTACACCAAATACAAAACTTTGAGCCTGCATGATGTAGTTATTCAAATGCTGGTGGTTCCATTCAAGAGAGATTAGAGGTGAGGTGAGAATTAAGACAATATCTTTGAAACCATGATTCTCCTACTCAAACTAGGTGGTTGGGCAGCAGGCAACAGCAGGAAATGAGGGTCTGATGTTTGCCCTTTCTGTGATGTTCTTGTTAAAGGAGAAGGTAATTTCAGTGCACACATCATGTAATGAAGGACTTCCCTTGGCAAGAATCTGCCAGGGGACTGATCAGAATCACATGTCATTATCCATCTAAAAGTCACTTTCAACTTACTTGCTTTAGCCTTTGGATGCTTCTAATCATCTACTTTTAAGCTTGGCAAATTTATGCATTCTTAAAAATATATACGATCTACAACCACTGAATTTTCCACTATTTTGATTCATTTTCTATTTTAATTTGAGTTTCAGAGGACCCTTCACAGTATCCAGGCCAACACAGAGGCAGGAGGAAACATGATTCTCCGGATAGCATCAACATGGGACAGGAAACTTCAACTAAAACAGGCTGTCCTGATATTTTGTCTAGAACTTAGTCCAGAGGCTCTTTCTCAGATACAGAGACAGAACAATAGTTGACAGGCACATTACCACTCATTCTTGTATCATTTATCATTAGTGATTAAATGCTGAAGATATAGGTCAGTTGGTGATATGATTGCCTAGCATATATGGTCCTGGATTTGATGTCCGTATGGTAAAAATAGCAATTGATGCTAGTGATGCATGTCTGTAATCCCAGCATGTGAGAGGTAAACAGGTACTAGTATCATGATTCCAAGGTCATCCTCCATTTGTGTTTCAAGCTAACCTGGAAAATGTGAAATCTTATGTCATAAAAGGCAAAAAGAAGAGAGAAAAAAATGAAGAAAAAGAATAAACTGGAGACACTCTACAGAGAATGTATTTTGAGACTTGAAATGTATTTTCTTCTGGCTGCCTTTCCAGAATGACAAAGGAGACAGTCAGGTTGTATTACTATCAAGTCCAGTGAAATTGTCAGTGACATGGACACTTGAATTGTTGAGAAACGGAAGGAGTCTACCCATTTTTTAAAAACCAACATTTAGCAAAGCTTTCTGAATATATTACATATGGCATGTATCAACTTCTGACATTTGGCCAATAATGACGGACATAAATTCAGCTTGGAAAATCAGATATGAAGGGCATAATAACCCATTAACAATTTTTTTATTTAACATTAGCGGCAATACACAAGTAATAGAGTGTGACACAGTCGGTGAAGAGATTGCCACAATGGTCACCAGCAGGAATTCAATGTGGGAGTTCAATGCAGAGAATGGTCACCAGCAGGAATTCAATGTGGGAGTTCAATGCAGAGAATGGTCACCAGCAGGAATTCAATGTGGGAGTTCAATGCAGAGAATGGTCACCAGCAGGAATTCAATGTGGGAGTTCAATGCAGAGAATGGTCACCAGCAGGAATTCAATGTGGGAGTTCAATGCAGAGAAGTAGGGATTTCTGTGTTTGCTGGAGTTATGGAGGGGAGTATTGTCACAAGTCTTCAGGGGTCTCCATATATTTGTGTATATATGTATATATATATATACACACACACATATATATGTACACACACACACACACACACACACACACCAGAGTCACAGACAGCAAAGATAATAGCAACAGGGGAAAAGTAAAGCATTACTGCTAAAGTGAATGATTTTCGTTGGAAAAGCAAGTCACCAATGGCTAGATAACATTGTTAGTAATGGGCTAGAACTGTTATGCTCAGAAAGGGTAGTATACAAACAGCACAGACAACAATTTCTTTATTCAAGACAAAACCATCACACTTTAAATATCCTCAAATAAAAGAAGAACAAGAATCTACAACAATGTGCATGAGACTTGAAACTCAAAAGCCCCCAAAGGCAGTATGGTATTAGTTTGAAAACCTGAGTGCCACTTGTGGGAGGAAATGGAATCTTTAATAGGTGGGGCCTACTGGTGAAAGTGTCCTTGAAGATGTTAGTACCCTAACCCTGAGTAATGGCTCTCATGTGCTCTTTTGCTCCCCCACCCCTGCTCTCCTTCCCTCTTCTTCCCTTCCTCTTCCTTCCTCCCCCTACTCTGTCTCTCCTTCCCTCTTCTTCCCTTCCTCTTCCTCCCTTCCTCTTCCTCCCTTCCTCTTCCTCCCTTCCTCTTCCTTCCTCCCTCCACTCTGTCTATCCTTCCCTCTTCCTCTGCCCCTGCAATCTTTCTCTTTTCCCTTGCCATCCTCTTCTGTAATATTCCACCATCAGGGTATTCTGCTCTTCATTGGCCCAAAACAACAAAACCAGGTGAAACTTCTAACACCATGAGGCAAGAAATGAATGTTCCTTCCTTTAAGTTGTTGAGACTCTACTGAGTTGGAAATGGATCTGGAGGAAGTGGGCATTTCTCTGTTAGTACTGTTCCTCACAACTGAAATATCTCTTGCCCAAGTGTGCAAACTTAAAATAGCTTAGTTCATAATAATGCAGATCCGGAAGTTTTTCTTCCTCTCCTATTTGGAAAACATTTGAGCATATACTCTCCTGAATTCTTACTGGCTTTGTCATAGTGATATAAATTTTACCAGTACACATAGACACAGTCTACAAACAAAAATAAATCGATAAAATGTGCTGAAGATGATCATCATGACTTAGGAATAATATGAGCTTACCACCAAGACCTGCAGGACTCAGAGTGACAAAGGAAAAGAGTGCATCTGACTGCTGTGTCTTAGGCATGAAAGAAGTGAACTGAGCTAATATCCATAGTTAGAACATGACGCTCCCAAAGGCACTTGCTAGGACAAGGTAAAGCTTTATATCTGTCCTGTCCCATGTTATAGGTACCCATATTGCTATGGAGCAATTGGAATGTGGCTAATGCAACCAAGAAAGTGACTATGAATTTTATTTAACTCTAATTAATTAAATTTTAAATTAAGTGCCCACATGAGGTTACTGATAAGGGGGAAATGTCTAGAGATTTAGAAGAGAAGAGCAGGATGCAAACTGACTTCAAGGTGCATGAATTTGGCAGCGTTAAAGACTTGTAGAGAGAAATGAGATGGTCTCTTGAGGAATTAATCTGGAGAAGTTGACATCTTTGAGAGACACTACCAATCACAAACATGATGGACAGCTCTGTTAGATAAAACTTTACATTTTAAATGTCTCTTAACAAGGCTTTCTAAACTAGTATCATCATGATTCATAACAATGAAAACATGAAAGCATCCAAAAAGAAGAAAAATCCAAAACAAAAGAAAATATAAAGGAGAAGACCAGAAAGGGTGTAAGAGTGCTTGATAAGTCAAGAACATAAGGAGAGTATTTAGGATAGAGGGAGGGAAAATATGAGCCAGATAATTTGCTTTCTAAAGAAAAATACCAGTATTAGGGTATCATAACATTTAAGCAGTTTTTTTTGAAGTGTCTGTATTATAATGTGAGTAAACACAAACTTTCTTGAGTATATGCTACATATGGTAAATGGTTAAATTGCCTTAAGGATATGTCATCAAGGAACACACAACTTGAGGACAATTTGTTTTTTTTTTTTTGAAATATTAAAACTTCATCATATTTTCTTTATTTTTTCATATTTTTTTCCTTGGAGAGTCCTAGTGCCTTTCACATTATAATGGTTTTAATTTCCATTGATTGGACTAATGAATGCCTAGGGCATCATTAAGTCATACCTTCCTGTGTAGCACTAAAGGTGTTTACAGAGAAAAAAAAACTGAATGTGGTAGGCAACATCCCATGAGAAAGTCAAATGAGCATCAACCTGCCATCATACCTTCCCTGCTTTTACACCTTCAACCATGAGCAGAAAAACCTTTGCCTTCTTGAAGTTGTCAGTTGCTTGTTCAGAGCAATGTGTGAAGTAACTATATACACAAAAATTTAAAATAGCCTATTAAAATTTTAAAAGAGATTTAAAATTATGAGGTATAGCAAGTAAAGCCTTGGCATAGAAAGTAAAGACTGATATCTGATAACTGGAGTTCAACCTCAGGAACCAAGGTCAAGGCACACAAAGTTGACCTCTGACCTGCACACATAAGCCGTGGATGAGAATAACCCACCTCACGCATGTTTTAAGCACAAACACACATACACATGTGCACGCGCACATATACATGCACACACACACAGAGACACAGAGGAAAAGAGAGAGAGAGAAAGGAGAGAAGAGAGGACAAAAATTGTATTTATATCTCCGTTTTTAACTGGACATTGCTGTAGAACCCAGACTGACCTCAAATTTAAGATCCTTAGCCCTCCCAACCCCAGAATTGTGGAATAATGGATGTGAATTATCATGTCCATAATACTACCACAACTTTAAATTTTACTATTGTGAAAATAATTATATGTATAATAATTATATGTGAAAATAATAATTATATATATATGCATACACAAACAAACACATATACATAGTCTCAATTCCATATGATCACACAAATCTGTAAGCAAACTGTTGCCTGGATGTCCTGCCGATCCTGTACACAATGATGTGAAAACAAAACTGAGTTCCCTATGAATATATGCACAAGCTGAATCAGCAGGGGATGACAGCACTCACTTGGCTCTCAGAAGCACCTTCAACACCCCATGGACATGTTCCTATGAACTGCATTTCCTCGTCTTTACACAACTTTTCAAGTATTCTCCTTTGCTGTAGTATAGTCATTGTTGTGAAACTTAAGTGTGTTGAGGGCAAAGATTATTCATTGTTGTTTTGATTCTTCCCAGTGCTCTGTTCATAAAAATGATCTGAATAGATAGATATTCAGTATCTTTAAACTTCAAAATTCAATCTTACATCTTCAATCATTATGGTCACCTTCCATCAGCATGACCATATGTCTGTAGGTTTAAGCAAATTTAATTTGACTAAAATGTTCTGAAGCCTGTGCACTGTGGGCACAGACTTGGAAAAATGTCTGTGCTCATGGTACTGGCATCACATGGAGTCTAGACAGTGTTTCTGTAAAATACAGAGCCTCAGCTATGAGAAGGAAAGTGGACCAAGAAGTGTTGGAAGTGATGAAGAAAATGCAATGGAACTTACAACTGAATATGATGTCTTGAAAACTGATATCCCGGCAACACTGTACAAAATAGCAGAAGGGCCCTAAGGCACAGGAGGAACTGCAGTGCTTATATACATTAGTTAACACACGCCCAGTGTGCTTCACCTTACAAAGGCTGTGCAATTAGCAGTCATTAAGCTGACTACTCTCAACTTTATTTTTATCAACATAAGGCATACTTTAAAGCTTGATTGTATATTTATGTAGCTACTATTTCTTGATTTGATTTTCACTAATTTCTGTATTTTCAATTGACAGCCTGCCTTTATTTCGAGACCAAATGAAAGAAGAACAAGTAAGCAGTCATTATTCCTAAGCAGTATATGTTTTGGTGTTCACCAACATTCATAATAACAATATTGAAAGTAAGAGGCATCTTTTGAAGCATCATCAGAATGTTATCCTTCTGGATTGGACAGAAGTCATAAGAGCTGAATTACCTTGGTGAAGAAACAAACATCAGAACAAAGCTACTGCTGCAAACAATTTAGCATTTGATATTTTATTATAGGACTGTTTCTCTGTGTACATTCAGAGAAAACTAAGCTTTACTAGCTATACAGGCAAAATCACCACTCTTTACAACATCACACTGTTCCAGTATTTTACCGCTGCTCCTCATCAGATCTTTATGTAATATAAACTCACCAGTATTCATATCATTACTCAAAGTCTTATCAAAAGTAATAAATATTGTGCTATGCCAAAAATCATAGGTCTCTTATTCTTTAACTGTTATTAAATATATACATCATAGGTATAGTTATCTCAAATTTTTTAAAAGACATTTAAAATAATAAATAAAATGAAAATTAAGGGTTTAAGAAAATTTGCTATAGCCTGGTTATACTTTGTCCTGCTTGCTATTTATTCATTATTCTGTCTTTTGTGTGTATAATTTCCTATCAATGATGAGTGCACTTTCATTGACTGCTATCAAAATTTCCAGTGATAAGATTCTAAAACTAGGTGAGCTTGTTACATCAAAGGTACTGTTAATCACAGGACATGATTCCTGATTAACAAAATGAACCTCTCAACCTCTCAGAATAAAGACTGCAAAATATATCCACATATTTTAAGTGCTAAAGAGAGTTGATGCTTCAGAGTTTCCTGCATTTTATAAACTTTATAAATTTCTGAGAGTATTTTAAAATTACTGACATGGGTCACATAGGTAGGTTTAAAAAAACAGTACAGATATCAAAAGATATTTTCCATGCAATATTTTAAAAATAAAACACCCATGTATCTCACAAAACTTCCCAGGCTCCCTGATCAATAGTAAGATCAGGGTGAGAGTATTGCAAGAGGAATTAGCAAGTATGTCTGAACTAACGTGAGTGACTGATTCATTGGAAACCTTAGAAGTTATTATTCTGACTTTCATTAGAGGTATAAATTTGGACCAGAAAAATATTTCCAGCATTTACAACTTCTGTGTGATGTATTTAGTAAATGCATTGTAGACTAGCTGCTATTTCTTAAGCCCACTTACTGTTTGTTTTGCATTTTAAATGACAGGTTTTAAGAATGCTAGGGTATGACGAGGTCAGTCCTCTCAGAGGCAGAAGGAAGATGATGAACAGAACTCTTACCCGCATCCTCTGAAGCATCCTGGTCGACCTTGCTGTGAACAGCTTAGGGTGGAGGGGGTGTGGCATTGTTTTTAAAGTGGGTGACTGCAGCATTTAGTGGAGAGAGGACAGACTATCCGTATCCAAAAGAAAAAAAAAATGACAGAACATTCTGAATGCTACACACCGGAAGTACTTTCCTGGACTGGAAAAAGAATGTGGGCCTATGCTGACGAAAGGTCTGTATTGAAGCGCTAAAAAACTGTCATGACAGCCCATAAAATAATTAACCCTAAATGCTTAGGACTATGTCCGCCAAGAATAGTTCCCACTGCTTCATTTTAAATTCCGAGTCTGCAGTCACTGTCAACCTAAGTGTCTTTCTCTCCAGTCAGTACTACTTAGCATATACGCCAAGTATTAACTACTTTCTGTTTATACACCCGTGACTGTGTCACAAACATCTTGGTGCAGTGAAGAACAAATCTTACCTTCAACTATTTCAAGTGAAATCCATATAATCTCCTAGTTATTAACACTAACATCCTCAATAATGCTAAAATGCTATCCATAAGATTGCAATGTATAATGTAGGCGCCGATATCAGAAGAACCCTTTGAAATCTCTGGTTTATTTCCTGTCCCCACTAATGGATTTAAGATGATTAAATTGCAAAAGGCAGGACTGCAAGGTGATGTTTTGACAAAATGAGCTTGGTTGTTTGGAAGCAGCTCTGAAGCAGTCACTCTGAATCGGGGCCTCGTGCGTTTCTCTGTAAAGCAGATAGAACTTCATGATATATTTAAATCCTTTTCCGCAAACATTTCCCTGATTTGTTGCCAAGCCATCACTGAATTTAGTAATCCAGACAGATTACCAGAGGGGGCCTATTTTTAGTGTCCGTCTGTTGCTGTGGCAGTGGCAGCTGATCGGATTAGGGCTCCATCCTACCCATGTAGAGTGCATTGATGCTTCCACAGAAACCTGCCCCACTCCTGTAATTACAATGTCAGAGTCCGAGCGGGATGTTTCGCTCTGTATTTATTTTACAGCTCTGTTGTGGCCAATCCATTATTAACTCCTGAGACGGCGTTTGTCTTTTAACTTTGCTCTGTGCCACTCAAATGAGTTCATTCTCTCTCTCTCTCTCTCTCTCTCTCTCTCTCTCTCTCTCTCTCTCTCTCTCTCTCTCTCTCTCTCTCTCTCTCTCTCTCTCTCTCTCGTTGGGGGATGGTAGGTGGCAGTAAATGCATGCTGTGGGTCACAGAGGACATATATTTTTTCTTATTCACAGGGCAGAAAAACAAATCTCCCAGCCCTTCAGCCACGACTGCTTTCTATAAATGACAATATCTCCATCTAGTGGTCGCACGGGCACATTTGCTTTTACTATCAAATGAGGAAAGCAGTGTGCTAACAAATTTATCTCCGAAGCAACTTTGTGTTTCATCTCTACAATGAAATGTTTTCCGAAGAAGAATGGTAGTTTACCAAGTGACATTGAATCCCATCCGTAGTTTTTTCAGAAAAAAAAAGAAAAGAAAAAGAAAAAAGCGACAGTTGTATTAGAGGGGAGTTATCCTACCCTATGCCACATGTACAAAGTTGCTCTTGGAAAATTTTCACGTGAATTGTAAGGCAGGATGCTAGAGAATGCAAAAAACACAACAAAAAATTATTTACCAGTCTTGAATTTTGTCCAGAAGAAGTACCCAACAAATCTCACATCTCTTATTAAATGATCTTTCATCAACTTTCCAGCTATTGCATCCACATGAACTAATAGCTATTATGCACACATAAGCAGATAAATCACATTTTCCTGGGAGAAATAAGGGCTAAAGCAGACTGCTGAGAAAAGTTGTTTTTCTATCATAGTTTATCACAACAGTAGTCTCCAAGCTGTTGCTGCTTGAAGACAGTAATTTAAAGCTCTTTTACAAATATTCTTGTTTACATTACTGTTATTTGTAATGAAAATTTAAGATTGTTTTTATCTATTTCTCCAGTTAAACATCTTGTCATCAGGAAACGAGAGTCCCTTTGAACCATTCTGTGCACAGCAGAACCAGCAGGGGGCAGCACCGTACCGGCTCAGTATGTTTGAGATCCTTCTCCGTGGCTTTGAGCACAGCAACTCTGCTTTGTCCGTAGGATTGGAGATTTGGTCCCTCAGAGAGGTTCAGAATGCTGATTGATCAATGTAAAATCGAAGTATGTTTAAAGTCTTTTCTAAGACCGTAACACTGGAATGTCTGCACAATACCACCTCCCTCGCGCCCCCTTAAAAAAAAAAAAAAAAGATAAAATACCTAAAAATTTAAATGTGGTTATAGCTTAGCAAACCTTTTATCTTTCTTGCAACAAAGTCCAATATCTTTTTTGTTGCCCCCCCCACACTTTCTTCCCCTTTTCATTTCCTGTTTGGTTCCTTTTGTAACTGGCCAGACAGAAATGAATTCATTTATCACACGGTTGTTTATTCACTTAGTCTTTAAGTCATATAGATATTAAGAATTGTAGATCAATAGTCATCTATGTTTGTCATACTTATAGCTAGACTAATCAGGTTCTTTAGATACATAGAGATTATATTCTGTATGAANGGGGAACAGCAACCAAATCCAGCAGCTGGAAGAGAGAGGGAGTACTCACTTTACATTGGCATTTATAGTATAAGTGGCCATGCCCAAGTGGCTGCGTAACTTAGAGGCTACTGGCTAAAGAATTTCCTTCACTAGTGGTTTGTTTTATTATCTGTTTCTAAAGAATGAGCCAAATAAATCAAACAAATTTTCTTTTTTCTTCACAAAGCTGAGAATAATCATTTTTTTCAACGCAAAAAGAATATATAGTGTTTATGACAGATGTTTGAAATGTGAAGATCCCTGGAAATAAGCAAAGGCAGTAATTGTTGATTTTATGAGACCCTAACTGGTGCAATTCTTCCCTTGAGTTTCCATTCTCATTGCTCTTTCTGAGTTTCTTTCTGAGTATCAAACATATATCACTGGAATCGATAGAATCGATGGGATCCCTGGGGAATTTAGGACACTGCCTTTAGTTGTGGCCCAGTATTGGACATTCTGCAGAAAATTCAAGAGACAGTTGGCACAGGACTCCCAACACAAAGCAAAGAGTTTCTGACCAGAAAGCACTCATTAGGATGCTTTATGCCAAAGTACCCTTCAAATTGCTGACTTGTAGGTAGAGCTAATCGTTTTTTGACAGTGTACCCAGAATGCTCTGCTTATGTTCTTGTCCAGTTCAATTGTTGTCATAGCTGTTGTTCTTGCTGTCTTTCTGTTGGTGACTGGTGTGATGATTTACAAAAGTGATAAGAATGGCTCATGTGGTTTCTAAAAATCTTAGCATCATACAATGTAAACCTTAAACAGGATTTACCTTAAATTGGACAAGATTTTACCAATATTTTCTTTCAAACAAAAATAATAAATATATAGAAATCATTGTTTTCTATTTCAGTAGTGCATATGTAGACACGTAATTTAGAGGCAATTTATAGTTCAGTACGTAAAAGTCCTTGTTGTGTAAGCTTGGCAGCCGGAGCTCAAGTCCTAGACCCGGAAGTGGAAGAAGAGACTGACTTTCACAAGTTGTCCTCTGATCTACAACCTCTGGCCCACACTCATACACACCTTATACATATGCAGACATACAATAATAATAAATATCCATTTCAATTTTAAAGCATAATTTCTCTCCCCTGTTTATGTTTTCTACCACTTTATTCCTATATCTGTTTTATAGTTTCCATAAATATTTTCTGACATGTCTTGGTCTACATCGTAAGCCATAGAAATATACAGAATAGTTTGTATAGTTGCATTGCATTTTATTGAGTATGATTCTTTACACTACGCTCACCCAGGGGAAATTTTACAGTGTCACCACTAGATGGCGGTAAAGATCAAAAGATGGCTCAACCCAGAGTCAAAGTCTTTCAACAGAAGTAATCACTTAGAAATGAAGTATAAATGCCTCCACCAGAAAAAAATAAATAGTGCATTACCTTCTTATATAGCTAGAAAATATCTAAAGCTGTGTGCTGCCCTAGTATTAGTGTCTAAAAGTAGATTAGCTGGAGAAAAGTAATAGAAATGTTGATGCCTAGGCGCTAAAATGCAAAACCTAATGATCCACCTGCTTAGGGGACATTTGTTTTCATAGCCCCCTAAAAAAATTTTGAACTCTTTGAAGCCCAAGAGCGTCACACCTAAAACATCACAGCTCAATGCTGGCCTTTCTGTCAGCAGAAGTGGTGGAACCACTTTACTCTGCATCTTATCCTTTTTCTTTCTGGCACATCTATTTTTCTGTAACGTGGAAAAAATATAAAAAAATGCTAGGATGTTATATGATGATTCTAATAGAACATCTTCACGTAATTGCATTTGGTAGTGTATTTTAGGAATTGTAAATAATAGCCCAGTTGCTCCCTTTTTGCCAACATTTTATTCTAGGAAGATTAGTGGTGCTCTGAAATGTATGTGGTAACCCAGAAAACTTTAGCCACTCTCTCAGCACTCCAAGCAGTTCCACATGCTTGGACCAGAACTTCAGGATCCTGTAGCACTTGGGTGAGCTGACAGAAAAGAATCGTGAAACTGGGTGGGCTAAGCAAATAGTTCTCACTCTGTTTTAATTAATATAATTAATTAATAATTTACCTATTACATTAAATTGTACTGTTTTAATTATTTTTATGTGTTTTGTCTGCACGTAGTTCTGTGTAAACTGTGCATTTGTTTCATGTGCAGGCCAGAAAAGGAGATTAGAATCACTGGAACTGGAGTTCCAAATTGTTGAAGGTTTCCATCTGGGTACTGGAAACCAAATCCAGGTCTTCTTCAAGAGCAGCAAGTGTTCTTAATTTCATTGCCATGTCTCTAACCCTTTACCTAAAATAAGCAATGTTCTTAGCTTTCTGTGGTATCCTACACTGTGCATACAGAATAGGCTAAACACTAATTATAATTTTATATATTTTTTGAACTTGGAAATAAATTCTTGAATCTTTAAGTGAAGACAGAAAAGAACCAATAAAGAGATACAAAGTATAGGTGGTCAATAGGGCCTGGGAAACGCTGTGTTCCACGGAATCCGTCAAATCACGATGGTGAAAGAAGAAACAATGGGCAACTTAACTACAGCTGGAATCAACTAAGAAACAGGCAACTGCGTGTGCCTCTAAGGGATTTTCTCGAATGGATCCTCTAGTGGGCTGTCCCACCCTAATCTCAGCCACACTTGCTGGTTGCAGCCTACAGAAGAGGAGGTGGAAAAGGGAAACCCTTGCTTTTTGCGTTCTTGCCTCGCTCTCACTCGCAGGTTCATCTGCTATGTTCCTGTTTGCTTCGCTGATGCCAACAAAGGTCAACCATCAGCAGTTCTCCAGGGCTTCTCTGGGACTTTAGCGCTAGAATGGGACTGATAGATCTTTAGTCTTCCCTTCAGTAGACAGGTATTGCACTGCTTAGATCATAGCCTGTAAGCCACTAAAATAACTTTTATATATATTTGAAAGCAGTTCTGTTTCCCTTGCCTAATACAGTCAGCTACCTTAGCTACCTTTCTTATACATCCCAGCACACCAACCTAGAGACGGTACTGCCTACAGTGAGCTGGACCCTCCAATGATAATTGGGCTGATCCGATCTGGCCAATACTTCTGCTGAGGTTCCTTCTTCTGAGGTGGTTCTATTTTGTATCAATTTGACAACAACTAACCAGAACATATGCCAAACTATGCTTTCTTTGTCATTTCAAATTATTATTCTACTTTAGTTTATTATCCCAGTACCAATAAGACAGGCATTTCCTTCAATCCTCCCTTCCCTTCTTTCTCTTCTCCCTCCTTCTTTTCTCTCTAACATGCCCTCACTTTTTTCATCCATACATTTTGCCTCATCTTTTCTTCCTTCTTCATGCTCTTTTTTCTTTCTTTTGAAAATATGCATAAAATATAGCTTTTCTGTAAGTGTATAGGTAAGTTTTCTGCACACTTCTTTGATAGTTTTATTATATTTGGAAGGACTAAAACAGAGCTCAGCATTCAGACACGCAAAAAAAAATATGTTGATGTTAAACAACCACATCCATGGTATTTAAAAATACTAGAATTGAGCAAAACCCTATGTCAAAAGAAAATTTACAAGGCTTGAAACATTTGAAATCAATTAGCTGGTTTGTATGCTGCCAACACAAATGTTTCAATGGTCACAATTTCCACAAAAATGCTACCACGCTCATTGGTTCCAGATAGAGAAAAAAGCCTAAAATTATATTTCCATTGCACTGTCTCAAATAGTCCTTTTCCAGTGGATACTCTGGTTAATGACTCAGCCTGGGTCTGTGCCTGAGTTTGTGTAAACTTCTCTTTGGGGCCTCAAATATGTGCAATGCTTTTTCTGTCTCTGTGTGTGTATATGTGTGTGTGTGTGCTTTTTTTAAAAAAATTAATTGCATAACTTAATTAAGCTGGAATCACTGCTAATTGCACTAAAGCTACATGTTTATGCCAAAATATATGAGACTCATATGAATTTTTTGTCGCACATTAAGAAAATAAGCNCTTCCCATAGGACAGGGTATCCTGCACCATCATAAGGAAGCAGGGGGAGGGCAGTGGGGTAGTGGGGGAGCGGGAGGGCCAGGAACAAGGGGAGTAAATGTAAATTTTTCTTTTAACAATAAAAATAAAAAAAAAAAGAGACACATTAGCTACCAGACATACAGAACAGCGAATCCAAGACACAGCAATTTCCCCAGACATTTCTGCTGGGCCAGAAAAGTCGGAATAAAATTCTCTGCTCTCCAAAACAGGAAAGAGATTTGCAACACTACAGAAACAATGATAGTTCAATAGTAGTTGGGACCACTCCTTAGCCAACGTGGTGATTAGATGTGATTATCCCTGGCGCACTATTCAAACTCTACTTCAGAAGCCCAAAGGTAGACCAGAGAGAGTCATTGGATCCCTTGGACCCTTTCCCTAATGTGGACACATGGACCAATTCTCTTTTTATGCTTTTAACTAACATTTTAGCTCTTCTTTTAGTGTTTGAACCTAGGTTTTTGTGGGCTCAGACCATGACCCAAAGTTCTGTAGCTTTTGTCTCTTTATTTTCCCCTGACTTTGCTGGCTTTCTTTCTTTTGTCTATTTTTTCTTCCTCATATCTTCTCTCCTGCTGTTTATCTTCGGCTTCTTTCCCTCAAAAATAACAACATTGATAATAATATTAAAAGCAACATCAGCAATAATAAAAATGAATGGAAATTATAAGACTTGCATGTACTCTCAACTCAAAACCACAGATTTTATCTTAAAGTGAGTAAGAGACGGCTTATTCTGGAACCACTTTGAGGGAGAGTGGACCAGGAGCACAGATTTAGGTTACTTCAAAGTTCATGTTTGAAGGTAAAGGCAGTTTCATGGAAGTCTGATATTATTATGGAGCAAAGAGAGTCATATCAGGGCAAGTTTAAAATACAGTTTTAGAAACACGAGACAGGTGGTTATAGCAAGATGGGGAAGCCAAGCCTACAGGCCTAAAATGCTATCTGCTGGCAATATTAGTGTTTGGGTTCAAGGAAGTCAGCGGGTCTGCTAAGCCAACAGATTCCAAAGGCTTTGATTTATCAGTCACAAGATGTTAGTTCTTGAACAGCAGAGTTTTCAAGATCTAAGGCTAGCCCAAGAAAAGGTAACTAGTCTCTGGACCCAAGGCATTCAAGCCTCACCACAGTACTGAAATTCTGATCAGTCCATAACCTCTGTGGGTTTCATCCACAGCTTCTTGGTGAGATGATCTCACTTAGCTATTTTTCATGTCTCTCACATTACCTAAGTTTGCAGAGGAGTAAACTGAGGACTTGTGTGTTCAAGTGAACCTTCCAATGTATTGATTTACAGTGGATTTTGAACACATCCTATATTAAAGATGAAACTGAAATGAAATAAGAAGCATAGTCTCACATGTTTGTTTTCCAAAAATAAGAAAGAATATGAACAACTTGTTTTGGTTTATGACTTCAAGGGATAAAGTCTATCATGAAGTGGAAAGCCTAGCAACAGGAAGCTACCTAGTGGCACAAGCATGTGTCTGATACCCACCATCTTCTCAAAACACAGTAGAGTACACAGTGGAGACCAAGCTAGAAGTATAGCACACTCTATAACCCAAAGATCTCTGTGACTCACTTCCTCCTTCAGGGCTCCACCTCCTTAAAGTTCCAGCCTCCTAATCAGTACCTCCTGCTGGAAACCAAGTAGAAAACCAGAGGAGCCTATGGGGGAATATTTTACCTTCCAACTTCAACAGGAGGCATTTTTAAAAGGTGTTGTTAGATGACTCAGTTGTATTAATATATATGTGTTGTTGAGTGACTGATATGTGTCTGTGTGATACTTGAATGTATTTATTTAGTTTATGGGCATGTTCTCAACTTCTTTTCTTTTCTTTACACATTTAGGTAATGAAGAAGCTGTATACTCAAGATCTAGCGTCCTCCGTAAGACATACAGAAATAAATCTCAAACTGACATGGGTAGTTCCACCCTGATTGCTAGTTGTCATAAAGCTAGTTGTCATACAGACAGATGATAGAACAGATATTGGTTGCCATGGGCCATGTCAGAGAAGCAGTGAATTGCATTTGAATTCCAGATGTCAACCCACCAGAAAAGAATCCTCTGATGGGCCAATCTTGTTTAAGCAAGGCCATGGGACAGTAGACCCCCGTAATGTCTTTTGTTTCTGCTGTGCCTTACCTGTTTGCCTCGGCTCTCTTTCTCTGGTATCCAGAATGGTGTGAGTGGATGTGGAAATCTCCACTGCCTGTAATACAGTGTGTTTATCTCTTGGAAACATCCTGTTCTACTCGGCATTTTTACCTGTGAATTTTAAAGAAGATGACCTCTCCATCAGCTGCCCTGTCTAATTTGATAATAATAGTGATAACTTATACAGAGTTTTGATGAATAAAAATAAATGCAAGGATGTGTTTCACAGCAAGATCTGTGAGTCTCACCGACGGAGCTGCATAGATTGTAGCTCAGGTTAACAACTAACAATTGAGTTACTAGCCCAACTAGTTTAAATTCTTTTAACCTTAATATTGGGAGATGTGTTCACAGGTGTTGGAGTGCATCAAAGCTGAAACAAAACTTTGGAAATAACAAAATTAGACTAATATGTCCTTGTTAAATAACTTTGAGGTGAAAAACCCAAGAAGACAATCTAAAGTTTTAGAAAGGCATATAGTTGAATGTGAAACTCTTTAAGGTCATGGAACAAAAACAAAGCAGACCAATTATTACTGGCTGACGTACTCTTTTTGTTAGGTTGGGTTGATGACCAAAGATGATTAATTCCTTATACCCATTCTGTCCTCAATCTCCTGATATTAAAAAAAACTATTAATGAATGAATATGTACCCTAAAGATTTAAAGTAGAGATAACTGATTCTTTTCCATAAATAAAAGTTTAGGTTTGTGATTCCTTTAAGATTCCTTATAAGATTATCTTTCTTTGTAACTGCAAAATACAGCCTGCCAGTAAAAGACCTGACAAGGACACCTTGCTNATGAGACCTCAAAGCCCACCTCCACACTTTCTTTAATAAGGCCTTATCTTCTCCAACAAAATCATACCTCTTAATAGTGTCACTCCCTTCAGGGGTCATTTTCTTTCAAACTACTATAATCATCATCTATTTTTTCTTGCTAGTATCTTGAACATAGACAAAATCTTCCATTGATTCTCTAGTACCATATCTGATTACAGCTCTGGATTCAATAGCATAGGCAACAGCAGGACTTATTATGTAGATACACTCAAGCATTTTGCTACTCTTTCTTTCTCTCATATTTAATAGTTCCATTTTCTTCTGTTATTTTTCATGTTCTTCTTATTCCTACATTATCTGCATTTGTATTCCATATTCTGAGAGAAAAGACAGCTCATGAATACTCATTACACTGTTATAAAAACTAGTACTATTGGATTTGACAATCTGTAAAAGAAAGAACACAGGCCATATAACCCATATTATTTTACTAAATATGAAAATTCACATCACATTTTTCTTCCTAGTAATAGGAAATGGTGTGAGTTTTCTCATACTATAAGCTGTGCCATGCATTATCATATTAGAGGACAATCTATTGCTTATGAAGGTGACAGAGCTCAGAGCAGTGGCCACTATATGTTCTAAAATTTACTGAGGGTTTTCTGGATGCTGATATTCTCACTTTTTGTTCATTTATAATCACCATATTTCTTGTAGTACACTAAAGCTTGGACCATGAGAGACCAGGTTGGGGCCACATCAATGAGAAGAGTATACAGCATGAAACAAGCATCGAGAATGACAGGAGTACGTTTGTGAAGATGTTCATCTTAGAGCCAGTTTTCAGATCTAAAATGTAGACAGGATGGTAAAAACAAGAAGACACAACATTTTTATGCCAAGACCAATGAATCTATTTGGAAAAGAGGTCCCTTCAGCTACTGAGCCAACAACCCAGACATTGCATTGTTGTCCATCAGGGAGGACCATTTCCATTTGAATGCTTGCTCTTGTGGCTTCCCTCACTATTCCTAGTCCTGCTTTGCTGGCCCAGCCTGTAACAGGACAGGAAAACATTTTCTTCTTTGACAATTCACCATTTTCAAGTTTACTCAGTTTGGAGCCAAATTTAATCATCCTGAGGTCTGTGCTATCTACAATAACAAGATGAATATACAAGACATGATCAATTATACTGGGCAACCCATTATTACAAATCATTTATTTATTTCAAAACAGTTTTCCCCCACTTGATTTAATATTAAGGCTTTCTTTTCACTTTCTTCTCAAGTGTCAGTCACTCAGCACTATTACGTGTAAACTTCACAGAATTCTAGACATCATAAAGGTATTGTTTTACTAATGGACACTGTAGCTTAGAAAAGGGAGTGATTACCTATGGACAGCAACTCTCCCATAGGAAGGAAAAAGCTAATGCTCAGTGCCCAACCCCTACCCCACAATACAAAACTCCTAACAAGTATTTAAAGTCTCTTCTCCATCGTCATGGATGATTGTAAAGAAATACATGATGATTCATCTCCAAGCAGCTTTCATATACCTCTGAGCTATGAGGTGCTTGTTATGCCTATACATCAAACAGAAAATACCAACCCTGACACCAACTATAGGACCAAGGTATACACTGACATGAGGTATAAGTGAGACTATAAAGCTGATTGTCTTTCCAGTTCTAATCCTGTAATGGAATTTCTAGTTCTGGTTGTGGATTAGTTGTTGGGGACCGTCGCCCCAACATAGAAACTGGTGCTTTGCCCTAAGTGTGTTCTCGGAGGCGCGAGGAAGAAACAGGCTTTCACACCATCATCATTCAAAGGCAGCTCNCTGACTCCACGGATTCCTGTCAGGACCCTGTGCTGCTGGAGGCTGCCACCACCAGAAAGTGGTACTGATTGTCTTACGCAGCTCTGGACCTTGCAAACTACAGTACTAGCCTACCAGGCAAGATTAAGCCACTGGTATAATTGTGGCAAAACTGTTATGGAGTAACTAAACACCCTCTAATTGGATTTAGCATGCTACACAGGAGAGCATTTCATATCTGGGACTGTAATTCTGGTCAAAAGATCACAGCTGGGAAGGTCATATTCCCTAGCATTCAATCTGATACTGTTTTGCTAAAGGCTTTCAAATTTCTTTCTAAATAATATGCTTATATTCATAGATTTGGGCTGCTCTCTCTCAACCTTTGTCAGAGAAGATTCTTTTTGCAGTGGTCAGTTAATGCAGTGACACATACACTGTTCAAAAGTTCAGTGCTCAGGGCAAAATAAGACATCTTTAACCAACATCACTGGCCCCACGCAGACCCTTGTCAAAGCTCAAGGAACACAGAAGAAGAGGAGGTGAACAAAATGCAGGAACGGGGATATGGGATATGATATGCAGTTATGAATTCAGAGCAATTGTGGCTGTTTTCACAAGGCCTACACAAGGTCAAAATTCTGCACAGTCAATACTCTGGGATAGATGATGAAGGTGTTCTTCAAGCCCCATCCTTAACTGAGGAGCTATTGGTAATTGATAGCTGCTATGGCAAGGAAATTTTTTTTTTGACAGCGTTCTCTGTTTCTCAGCTTTGGAGCCTGTCCTGGAACTCACTCTGTAGACCAGGCTGGCCTCGAACTCACAGAGAGCACCAACACCACTCAGCTGGGACACTGGTAGGTTTATCACACTCCAGTTCAAGACGCTATATCTGTGCACATATGGGAAGCATTAATTGGATTTAGTGATTTATTTTATAAATGAAGAAGACATGAAGTTGGAGTGGGGATGTATTGAAGGGCTATAGGAGGAATTGGAGAGGGGAGTAGGGCTTGTTATAATCATATTCCATTTTAAACATGTGTAAAAGTCTCAAATAGTAAAATAAATAATAAGGAAAAGGAAAGGAGATGAAAATGTGTCCCTAAACTAAATAGATACATACATAAATAAACATCTACTGTCTTGCCAATCTAAGCTGCTGCAAAGTTCAATTTTCATGTACTTCTTTAAACAGATTTTTTTTTATTCATTGTGATCTTTCTGTTTATACTTTCCTTAGTTTTGTTTTGTAAATTGTAATATTAGACTTTAGTCATCATATTAATATTCTTTAATCCTGATTCCCTGGACTGTATGTCCATCAGATGAAGACCTACCAGTTCTTCAGGCACATAATCACAAATGCTCTACTTGTAGAGATGGTTACTTTTATCCATTACCCACAAATTTTGTTCTTAATTTTAAGTTGCAGAGATATTTTTACACACCTATGTACCTAATACTTATCGAGGTTTCTTTTAGTGTTAAGCAACGACTGGAAACACAGGTTGGTAGCTATGGATTTGATTGGCATTAGCATCTAGCTGGAATCTCTTCTGGGGACCTTGCTTTTGACTCCAGCAGGGTGCCCAAGTGAAAAAAAAAAAAACTTTTTTTCTCTGAAGCTAGTTTTAGTGACTCAGGCCTTTCTCCTGTATAAACAGTTGATTTCCTGAGCAATATTTTTGTGTTAGTTGAAACCAAGGTGAAGGGTAAATACAGAATATTAGTAACCTGTTAAATCAGAGGAGAAGACCAGTAGATTACACCTTCCTGAGTCTGTTGTTAAGAGCAGACAAATTGCTCCCCCCCAGCCCCCCTGCCACCATATGAGGCTTCTTTTTATCAGTGAGTATTTTCAACAAAGAAAGTTTATGGGGGACTAGTTTTATGTAGACTTTGGCTATAACAACAAAGTTTTGATTGAGTGAATGCCTTCACACCAGCGCTTCACAGTGTGGGAGGAGGTATCCAGATGCCTTACAGAAAAAAGGCAGGTTTATACACCGCTAGAATACTATAGAAAGGAGACATGCCATGATTTCACAAGCTTTCTACAGAATCAACAGTGACTTATCCAAAAGACAGGTGTTCCCATAACTCTGCAAAATGGGCTCTTCACAATATTATGTACTTTGTGAATCTGTCTGATGGTTTATCAGCTGTACTTTTGTTGTATAGTCTTGTGGGCTTCTGACAAACACTCGTGTGAAATAACACATTATATTTTAGAAGAAAAATTCATGACATTTTAAATATATATTTTAAGGCATTTTAGAAAATATGCAATCCCAAATATAAAAAAA